>CM031238.1:861381952-861488605 GCA_018340775.1 Taxus wallichiana var. yunnanensis
TGCTATTTCATCAAGCACAATACGTAGCAACTAAATCCACAACATGTCAAGTAGTATGGATGCATGTAGTTTTTCTGCATCTCCTGTATGACTAAGAAGAAACACAAATATTTTTCAACAATTATTGTATACCTATCATGATTGTCAAAAACCATGCTTTCCACAAGCAATAATAGCACATTGACAATAAGCATCACTTCACAAAGACTTACAAATCGTGCTTAAATGTATTTGGAATTTTGTAGTTTCAAAATCAGTTTGCTTGATAATTTCATCAAGCCCTTAACAAAATAGCTTTGAGCACTTCAAATGATTGCTTAGGTGTACTAGATATAAGTGGTCAAGATTAAGGTGAGTGTTAGAAAATGTAATATTTCCAACCTACCTAGTCAAGATCAAGGGCCAAAAATGTAATCTCGCCCATCTACATGTGTAATTAATTTTGGCATAACGTTTAGGATTTGAAAACTTGATGTACAATCAACTTGGAAAATTCAAATTTCTAGTTGGGAGATTCAACATTTAATTTGTTATATTTTGTAAAATCTACTGATGGAGAATATTTAATAAATTAATGAAAATCATGTAAAATCCTATTTGTACAATATATTAATTTGGTTTTAACTAGCTTCTAGAAGCTTGTGGAATAGGCCGTATTTTCCATATTTCATAGAGCCTCTATAAATAAGAGGCAATTCTAAGCATTTTAGTAAGTTGTTAGACAAGCACCTGTAAAGTGTTATCAAAGTATAATAAAAAGTGTATATTTTTGTATATGAGTTTTTGGGTTTCTCATTTCATCTATATGTTTTTAATGTGTGTAAAATTTATTTTTATCACTCGAGAACATACCTCATAAGGGCACCATAAGGGTTCACCAAACTTCTCAAATCCTTCAAATAGAGATAATTGTATCTCCGCTTATCAATGAAAAGAAGAAAGTAAAGGTCATGTATGTTTTTAAGTGTATACATTGTGATGTTTTAACATATGAACATCTACTCATTGAAAAGAATGTCAATTACAACATGTCAAGTACAATGAGTTTAAAACTACCAATGTAAAATAATAAACTATCAATTGTGTAGTCAGAAGGTGCAACATAACAACATATATGAACTCCCAATGGAGCCTCCATGCTCAGATTGATCGGGCGGTAGACATATAAGAACAAGTCTCCATTAGTCAAGCTAAGAAGTTTCATATCATTTTAAGGTCAATAGGCATCTTAATAGTTGATACAAGGAAGAGGATGGAGATGTCATTAGTAAAAAAGATTTTTTTGTGGTAATACATCAAATGCTCCCTCAATGTGTATCGTGAATGAAATTTTTTTACATATAAGAGAGAAAAATACTTATGTTTCCATTATTTAATAATGAAGTCAAAATACATTATGGATTTGAGGAAAATTGACCACTTGGGTAAATCTTTGTTGTTGATTACATTTACATATTCATAGTTATTTCTATTTCAGAGTGACAACCGAGTTAAAATACCTTTATTTATTGTCGTTGTCTATTTGATTTGATTTTTTTGCTTTATTACGCTGAAGGTGTTACCCTATGGGAAAGAGCTTACAGATATTCACTCGTGTCAAATTTGATCACCTAAATGAGCTTTGCTATTTTTTAACAATTTTTCTTTTGTTATTTTTAACAATTTTACTTTTTGCTTTTCTAACAATTTTGCTTTTCTGATTTTGCATGCTTCTTTGGCTTTACTATTTTTAAATTTTATGTTATAGCTTTTACATATTTTTAACAATTTTGTTTTTGCTATTTTTAACAATTTTGCTTTTTGCTTTTCTAACAATTTTGCAGCCATAATTTCATTCTTCAGCATGCATCCAACGCCAAAGATTTTTTTACAGCCAACAACCCAATCTCCCAAGGTAACATGATTGCTTACGAGGGAACTTTTTTTTCATTGTTTGCTGAAGCACAATTTTCCAAGTATTATGCATATAGAGAATCTTGTTAAATCTAGGCAAAGTCTTGAAACTGTTTTGTTTAAATTTTATAGAATTTAGGTTCACAATTTCCACCGCCCACCCAGAATTATACAAGCAATATGACCTTGTGTTTGAATCATCTGGATTTGGTAACATATACGACTTGCAGTGTTTTGATATTGAAATTTATAAAGTATTAGGGTCGGTTATGGTTCATGTAGAGAAATCCATTTCTCAGCTTCTATAGCATGTTGTAGCCTTGATATTTCCACGATTACTCTTTGCAAGGCCCTTTCGATAAATTTTTCAGTAATAAGGGAACACTTTTATAATAGATTTTTTATTTGTTTATCCTCAAGTTGTTTGGTTTTTTTGTTTAGGTACTAATCATAATATTTTTGGAACAATTTATATTCATGGAGATGAAAGTACATAATCTTGACTTTTCATGGAACACATTTATCAGAGTTGTTTTTAGTGTTTATCCCTAATTTGGTAGCTTGAGACGAACCATTGTTTTTGGCTTCTAGTTGTTCCTATTTTTTATTTAAGAATTTTTTATAACCAAATTTTATCCTAGTCTTTTACCAGCTATGTAATGTCTTTTTAGTTGTATCATTTTCAAGTGTTATGTTATTTTTTCGACTACAAAGTCATTTCATAACCCGATTCCAATGTTTTCTCATTATAAGATAATTCACTATTTCCTCAAATGTTGCTTCCTTTGATCTGAAAAAATGAATCCCCTAGAATGAGATGTTCCAACAATGCTAAAAACTGTAAACAAATCATAAACCCTTGCATAACCAATTTGTGATCATCTCTTCTTTTAGAAAATGGATACATAATAGCTTCTGGTCAACAAATTAGAAAGAGTTCAACAAATTTACAATAGGAAAGCACACATTTTGTTTCAATACAAACATATATATTCTAGAGCCCAACCATTATTTGGAGGTTGTGTATTTAAGGTCCGTTTTCAATTAGAACTTATGGTCAACATATATTTTCTTAACAATTTGAAATGCTACTTGTTTGTGTTGTGGTCACATCCCCAAATCCAAGGAAAAGTACACCCAATTAAATGTGCATTCTTGACAACAAGACCTGTTACAAATTAGTGTTTCAATGTGAGAAAATTATAATATGATTGTATGTAAACAGTGATTTGGGAATACAAATCGAAATTGGAGGAGCGTGTGAGAGATAATAGGGTAGATGGTTGGGTTTTTTTATAAGGCATGACTCCTTGGATATGGGAAAGCTCATTGCCTATAAGTATGTAAGGCTATTGAATGTAGAAATATTGTGAGCTTATTATCATGATTTACTAAGAGCAACTCAATTTTTCCCTATAATGGAGTGATTAACATGAAGAGGCTGCTCCCTAATGTAAAGTCCTTGTGAATGAGTAAATTAAGTTTTGTAAATTTCTACACTTACAAAATTAATCACACCCCTTATCAACATCAACTACAAAAATAATAACTACTCCCCTCTAAATCAAATAACATATACCTGCTCTGGGCTCACATTGCATTGTACACATGCGATTGCTAGTTCTTATCTTAACAATTCCAAGTGAGTAGAAGGCAGTGCAGAATTCAATTTAATAGTTCGTATTGATTCTATGGTTGCGCCTAAAAATGTCGTATCTAGCATACAAATATTAAAAATGTGACTTTCTAAGTAAATGAATACCACAAACTATTTATTATTAGAACTATTTTCATTTCAATATTAATAAAAGAGAGTTGCATTAGTAGAGGCAACCGGAAAATTCACGGTCCCATAAAACGCCACGTTGGTAACAATAAAATGCCCAAAGGACAACCAAAGAGTACAAGAACTACATCAAATCAGAAAACTAGGCATAGACCGCCACTCGGGAAAGAAGAGGAGGTCATCCCAAACTATTGTCAAGTATTTTGTAAAGAAAAAAAAAAATGGTCCCCTTCCTCATGATGATCATTATTTTAGAAAAGAATATGTTAAAGCGACCTGGTAAAACTGGAGCTAAAAAAATACTGGCATGCCGAAACGAAATAATAGGTAAATAATAGAGAACAAGCAACAAACCATTACGGCTAGCCACAGACACTGAGGCGCCACCATAACATATATGCCCACTCCAAATGACAATTGAGGTTAGGTACACTGCCAGGCGGACAAGTTGACGTCCATACATTCGCAGCTGCCATAACATATGAATACTCATCTGTTCCGTAGTTGGTATAAATATTAATAAATACAAGGCTAGCATGGAAAGGCACATGGCTAACGTGTCGCATATTATGAAGACCTTGAGTGCAGAGGCATGCATAAACACAGGAGCGCCGTTTTTGCTATCATAACCCCCCGGAATTGTGAATGCTGCTGCGAAACTAATTGTAGCAAGCAAAACTGCAACCACGGAAACTGATTGTTTCTCTTCCTTATCTCTTTTTAAGGTTTCCTCCGACAGTTCAAGATTCTTGTCGCCTGACTTCTCCAACAAAGCCCTCCAACCGCTAAAAATGTCACCTCTCTCTATCTGAAGATCGAAGGGAGTCTTGCCGTTTGCATTCTCTGCTTTCTCCGTGGACAGTCTAGACATTATGCCTTCAACGGCCTGCAAGCATGATTGAAAGGAAAGAAACATAAATTGACAAAGAATGGGTATTTCTGTGTCACAATTTCTCTGCATCCACACGAATCATTAGTATTATAATAGATTTGGTTTCTACAAATCATATGCAATTAAAGAACTGTAGAGCTTGATAGGGAGGGGAAAAAAATACAAAATTATTGAACAATTTAGCAATTTAGATGGTAAAACTAAAACTCCATAATAATATTTCCGATGACATGTGTATGCATACGTTACTAATGCTTCAACAACGTGTATGTATATGTTAATTATATATAACTAGCGGTTGCTCATAAAATTCGACCAACTTTGCATGTCAATATTATATCGGGTGCAATGCTTATAACATCCCTGTCGTGTGAGATTGTAAGCTTGGCTGGCGGCTAGACTGTTAAGTGAATGTTCCACATTTAATCCTGCGGGTTATCAAAACACTCTCGATTTCCTGACACTGAATCCAAATGTCATACACAATAAATTTTCAATGAATAATACTAACAAGGATGTGTAAGCAAGATACGTTCTGAGACATGGAAGTTAAAAGGAAGGTACATCCAAATTAAAATCAGGGAAATCTATTTGTGTTTGAGGTAACGCGCAACAACTTAGTGTTTCATAGAATTACACAACTCCTATACTTCCAGCTCATTGATCCCTTTGTATGGTCACGTTGATCCAGATGGAGCCTGATTGGTGATTGTAAAACCAACAGAATTCAATCTTGTAGCTGTCTGTAACTATTCCGCTCAACAGATGATCTTGCGTGGAGTTTAGGGTAAGGTGGTGGTTAACCGTTAGTGTTCGACATATGCCATTATAGTGCTCTGCTACAAATGACACCACTGATGGTTTTCTGCAAGTAGATGACATGTCCATGTCTATTAGACAAGCCTCTATTGTGTATAGCAAAGAGACTACTCTACAGGGAAGCAAAATTGCTTGTTTTAACAAATACTCTGCACTATTTTTCCTATCACTAAGTCTAACCCTTACCAAAGCCCATCCGCAAAATTAAGCAAGCCCGTTGTGGCCCTGGGATGACAAGCAGATTCCGCTCGAGATCCTGTTATGCTGAAATAATTCAATTTAAGACGGTGACATAACAGTAAGCACTGCAAGTGAAGGAAGGTGCTTGGCTATTAGAGCAGCACGCTGGCAGTGGTGAATTTGACACGGTAAAGGGAAATGGGAAGCAAGTAAAGTAGGATAGCGTCTTCGTTGAGCTTCTCCCTGCACTATTACACGCTTTTGGTGTAATTAGCAATTGTATAGCAAAAAGATAACAATGTTTAGTTTGTTGGAATTGTAATTTGTGTTGATTACGTCTCGATGGATGTCCATACAATGTTGCAAAGTTCTTATTTTACCACTACCAATATTTTCATAAGGTGCAATTATAATCTTGAGTGAAAGATATTATATTTTGTCATTTGGTAAAATATATAGCGTTTATCTACTAACACTCTTATTTTGACATTTAAATGTTCCCAAGGCATATTCGAGGATCCCATTTTGTGAATATCTTGTAATTATTGCATTCCATGAGATGACATATCTCTAGGGCATTTTATCAAACAATTCAGATGCCCTATTTATGTTTCCACATTAACATACATATTAAACGAGGCACATACAATTACAGTATCCTAAAAATATGCTTCCTTGTATTTATTTTAGGTATATGTAAATCAAATATGAATACTTATCACACCTCTTAACATTGTATACCATTGACTTCATAATATACCTAAGAATAGAATTCTTTAAATAAAGTCAAATGCCAAATAAATACATGCTCTATAAAATTCATGGCTATCCTAAATGCAATAATCTACCTTTGAATTTATATACTTTTGAATTTAAATTAGAAATCTGTAAACGCCTAAACCAACGTATAATAAAACAAAAATTAAAATTATAAAATTAAAATTATAAAAACCCAAACAAGGATCAAAATGGCTTTACATAACAAAATCCCTTGCAACAGTACTCATATTGTAAATACGAAAGTTGGAAGGGTCGGTGATCTACAACCATCGGGTTTAAATGTATGGGAGTTTGACATATGTGTGGGTGTAATTGTGTACAAGATTAAAAAAAAATATGTACCTTATTGAAATTCGATTTTCTAATGTTATTGGAAAATACCACAAATTCCATTAGCACTTCTTATTGCCTGCCATAATGAAAATGAAGAGTGGATAGTTCTAGGAGTGCAATGTGAATACGGTTGTGATAATCGAAACATAGCACCGTTTTGTTTTCCTTTAGAAAAATATTGTAGACTCCACAACTTGTCGGTTCCATATGTCGGAAAGATTTCAAGGTCTTTTCAAAACTCATTTTGTACATATCTTGCAGTTGATTGCATTTGGTTAAACAAATTTTTCGGGGTGTAAATGTAAAGTTATTTTGGACATTTTTTTAAATGTGAGATTCATTATTTAGCATTACACATTTGACATGGTGCATCTTGTATTAAACCTAGACTATGTCTACATGTTGATTTACATCTAGCATTGCCAATAAGCTCTACAAGAACATTGTGTTTTTTTGGAAATGGCGGAGCTTGTTTGCATCTCTCACACAAATTTGTCTTGTAATGTAATCTTGGAGATAAACTTGGTTGTGATTTGGTGATCAACACAGACATAACTTAGGTTCTTGACAAATCTAATAATAGTCCTAGTGTGGGGTATAATTAACAATCCAAATGCAAATGCCAACATCTCACTATGATGATAAATGAAAAAAAAAAACCTCTTTGTCCACATGATCACTCAATCCCTGATCTAAAATTATAAATTATTCTACTCGCCTTCATCTCCCAAGATATTTTCTCTAAATCTACATAGATCTCATGTATCGGTAAAGGTGCAAGTCTTCTCCTCCATAACAAATATGCACCATTTTATGTCCTTTAATCCAATTACATCCATGCACCATTTTAATTCCTCTATCCTTCATTAATCTCATTACCATTTGGACCTCACCCCACCAACACACTTTTGCATAGATGTTTGATAGATGAACATAAGTTGCAATATTTTGAAGATCCAACTCAAAACAAAAACTAGGTATTAATCATGGCTCCATAATCTTATGTGCTCTACATGCACCAAGAAAATATCCACATAACCACCACGATTGGCATGTTGATGATAAGGTTTAGAGTTTGTTCAAGTTATCCAACATAGCCAAGAATGTCAACCATGTAGACATAATGATCAATTCTAGTCATAGGTTCGCATGCATATCTACCATGACACTTGCAACTAAAAGAACTAACAAAAGTCAATTATCCATAAAGCTTTGGTTGGTGTTATTACCATGTTTCAAAGATCCTATTTTGGCACAGGATGGGGTTATGCTAGCGAAGGTAAAGTGATCAAATTGGACACCCGTTGGCTGCATTCATTGAAATAATATCAATGCTTCGTGTAGAAACACATCACCTGCAATTATGATATTTCACAAGAAGAGCTTACATAGTACAAAGTAAACACAAATGGACTTTAGAACTGTTGTTTCAAGCATTTTATTAAACAATTCATGTGCATGGTTGCATGCTAATACAAAAAAATGAAGCTTACATGGTCAGGGCATGTTCCAGAGCAATTCATTAATTCAAAGAGTTTTGAAAGCAATTGTTTCAAGGCATTTTGTTAAATAGTTCAAGTGCATTGTGTATGCCTCCACAATTTGCATGCATGTCTACTAGGGCATCTGTTAATACATCTAACGTACGATTGTGTAGGGTAAGGCCTTCCCATCAGGCATACGGCTAGAAGAGTTTCTCTTTCACTTGGCCCCTGTTCTTCGGAATGGGGAGATTACCATGAGGCCTCTTTAAGGCTGGGTGGAAGGACAAATGGTTTTCACCAAAAGCATTCTCTTGGAGACTCCCACCTTCATGGTGGGGTCGGTATCGCTAATTGTAGACTACTGACGATGTATGTTACTCAAATAAGGGGAGTAACAGAGATCAAGTTCCACTATTGTGTACAAGATCAGAGTCGTAGAATCTGAAGTCGAGGGGTGATTCCTGAAGACTGCACTTACCCTTGACCGACCTGAGAAAGGAACTCTTCCACTTCAAGAAACTAGGAAATCTAAAAAATTACTTCCATATTTCCATGCTTTTTTCTCAATCTTCCATTTTGGCACTTCGAAGGAAGATAGCAACAAATGCTTTGGAGTGTAGGTTCAATTCTCGCCAACCGTATTTGCTTGAAAGGGTTTAACGTATTTACAACAAAACCATAACTCTACATTGACATCGATTGCATCATATAAGGTGATGATAGAAGTCTTATTATGTGTGAGTGAATCCTTTGAGGTGCCCAGAACTTGCATGTAGAAAACATTGAACGTAAAGGTTCCTATCCTAAAAATGGTTACAACCTTTGTGCTTCACACTATTTGCTCTTTAGAAACACATTTGAGAATTGTATTTGGTCTGCAACTCAATATTTTCATATCGGGGAAGATTCCTTCCGAGATAAAGTGATGGAGAAAGGGAAACATTCTTTTATGTGAAAGTATAACCACATTTAAAAATGAGGTTTCAATTGGCATGCAATAACATCGTTACATTTGATCCTAAAATGACAGACTACAGACATGAGAAAATATTTTTCCAGTGAAGATGAACCTGCTTTTTTTTCATTCGTGCATGAAGCTTGAAAATTTGAAGCGAGTTGTGCGTGTCTTTTACATGTTTGTTATTTTTATAATTTATCTTTTTAGGATGAGTTGAATGAGGGCTTTGTTAGATATCCTTTGGCTCTCTCTAGCTCCTGCAATAACGGTGAAATCTTGGCATTAACTTTTGACCGGAAAATAAATTGATCTTAATTTGAGCTTTCTCTTTTTCTTTTATCTCGTATGATCCAAAGAGCACATTTCTTTCAGAAATTTTGTCGAACAGTTCACGAACTCCCACATTTTGCATTTATATCCACCATAGCACTTGGAACCAAAACTTCTAACTAAAAACCCTTCTCCGTAATGCTTGAGTGGATATCCACACCCGGTTTCAAAGCTCCTCTTTTCCACAGGATCGAAGCAATGTTAGTGTTATTATTGTCATCACTCTGCCTCGCCATGCCTTGCTAAATCTAAACCGTCTTAGAACCGGAAAAAAACAAGCTATTGGTAAAACCTAAACCACCACGACTTGGACATCAAAGCAGACTCACGTGAAACTGGCAACCTCCACCTACTTTAACTATAACTAACAATCGTAGTGTGCGATGTGAATGTTGAAGGGGTAGTGTAAGACAAAGTTGATTTTGGGGACCAAACATAAAAAGAGGAAGAGGGGTGCAAAAGGGATGGTTTGAGGAGAAGTAATTGGAAGAAGATAACATTGGGTGGAACCATTAGCTAACTTTTTTACATTGATGATATTGAGGATATGTTGGAGTTCACACTCTATGTGCCACCAAATAATTGGGAATCTATTTTTAACACAAGACATGTTGGAGTGCGAAATGAAAGAGCAATTGGAAATAGTTCTCACTATTGAACCAACCTTAAATAACTAAAAAAATTGGTTGTTTATCCACACACTTTATAAAATGAATGTCTAGTCATCAACAAAACAAATTTACATAAACTTATTCGAAAACAAAAAGATAAGCATAAAGTTAGGAAATTAGTTCCCTCCACGATGCTTAAGGTTCTTATTTTACCATGTATCTAAATTTCACACAGAACTTTAAGCACCAACATTCCCTGGACTCCATTTAAATTGAGCAATTCACTACCAAACACAAATATGTCTTAATTAGGGTATCACTTGTTAAGATCGAAACACAGATGAGCAATAAAACGGAATTAAAACATAAATAATATAAGCATGCAATCACAAGATAAACCCAAGATTTAACGTGGTTCACCCAATGTGGGCTACATCCACCAGAAACAAGCCATCCTTCTCCTTTATTCATTCTAGAGGAATACAATACAATTCTCTCTTTTTCATATTCTAAAGAGTAAATCCATGCACATATATATAACTTGTGCACCTCTTTGTAAAATTTTGCTTCAACCACAAGAAACCTAAATATAGCATGCTTATAAATAAGACATGCATATAAATAAGATAAACATAAAAATAACAAATCCCGTCTATTACGAAGACAATGCTATTTTTATTCATGGCCGACATTCCTCTTAAAAGCAAGGAAAAAAATTTGCCACTTCATCTTGCAGTTAGACTCCACATCTTCAATATCACTCGAGGTGAAAGGTACTTGATTAGAATATCAATAACACAAAGCAAAACCCTCACTCGCTTGAATTACATACATGTGTGCAATTGGTGTGAGGACCAAAAAGAGGAAAATCCTTATGACAATGGAAGAAAACCTCTACAACACCACTAGCTTTTTGTAGAAATTTGTAGAAAGAAAAGATGCAAGTTTATTGTGAAGCACTACTTAAACACTTCCTCCTCCTCTTGTTTCTCTCGATTATGAAGCCACCTCTTAATTTATGATTTTTCTTGTAACTTTGCAAAGTTAGGAGGTCGATTAATAGAGTGAATCATGGATTTCATTGTAATATTGGCGGAATTCGCTTTGACATTGCTCATATTTGCAATGAATATGGGAGACATGAGAAAATTGAAATGACAATTTTGTATATGGGGAATATTTGTATGTGGTTCATGTGTCTCCTCCAAAGAAAGAATTTTTTGCATATGTTCCTTTGACATTTTCCCCACCCCCTAAACTTCTCCTCTGCAGACCCATTCTTCGCCACCCCTCTTCCTCGTCCAATGTTTGACTCCTCCAAGTTTGGCTTATTCATTGCATCTCCATTGACATCTCCAATGCACCGCTTACTATGCCATTGCTAATACTTTTCAAATATGGCTAAATCTTATCTTTGCTTTCTTATTAAGGAGATCATGGATATTTTATCCGATGGTATTTTTAAATATCATGATGGTAATTTTTAAATATAGTCCTTTACCGTCCAACCAAGGAATAATTAAGCATAAATGAATATTTATTATGATGGAAATGAAAGTTATTCGGTTGTTTTTTATTTAAAAGTTTTTGTGTGGAGTTTTGAGACCAAGGCGCGCAAGTCACTCACTCAATGAAACATGGGTTTGCATGCACGATGTATGCGGTATTTTCCATGAATAATTTCATGTGAGCTCCAACAAAGGAGAGAAGCACATTCTCTAGATCATGGTGGTGACGACACTAAGTTGAACACTCCTCTGCGTGCTACTTTGCATTCAAAACTCTTTCCAACTTTGTAGGAGTGTTTCAAAAATTACTCCCATTTTTTTGGGCAAAGCTCTTATGAGGTAATCTAAGATAAGGTGCTTGGAACTATTTCAAGAATTATAATGGGGGTGCGTGAATTCAAGTGCTTTGGAGGCATCTAGGCACGAGGTCGAGGATCTTTTAAAGATGTGGCAAAGTTTTGGGAAAGCCACGTGTCGTGAGGATATGGAGGAATTTTAGGGCTGGAAAATAATATGGATTTGAGCTTGTTGCTTGTTTTTTTGCACCTTTGGATTATTTCGAGGTTGTCACTCATAGGTTTTGGTGTTTACTTTGCTTGTTCTCTCCGTATTTCTCTTTTATACTAAACAATAGTTTTTATGTTGTTTTTTAGTGTTGTATACACATTGTGTATACCACAAGGCAATTGTGTATACCACAAAAGGGTGTGGGATTTGAACACGCAACCTCATCTTTATAACTAGAAGACCCTACCAAGTGTGTTGTATTGTGGCATAAACACATCCATGTAAAAAAACTACATGTAATAAAATAACTCCCCAACTATGTGTATACCACACTAGTGGGTCCCACACCTATGTATGTATGCATGGGGGCATTACGAGCCCTCGTATGATCCTAACGACTAGATCACCACAGGCATTCAATGTAAGGTGAACAAGGGTCAATGCTGAAAGGACTTGTCAATATACAATATACATTGCGAAACCAACCTGTGAATTTCAATGTGGATGTATAATACAATGCAAGGGAGATAATAAGTAACTCGGAAAGGGAGTTGGTCCCAATCTACAACTATAGGCAAAATGCAATGTAGTGTGAGCTCAACCCCAACCATTAACCCATCTCACCAAGCAAACGGTCCACTTAGATAGTCTTGTAACCAACTCACTCTAGAGTACGGATGTTGTCATGGATGTTGTATGTGAGTACTCAATCCAAATTTAAAATAATATGTCGAAAATAGTATGTTTTCCACTTTTAGAAACCCCTGCCCGAGCCTAACTTATAAAACGCCTTTAGCGTATCTAGATGAGTTATCTATTTTAGTCTAAATAATGCCAACTATTTTTTCCTCTAGGAATTTAAAAAGGGGCCTCAGGAAGAGCTATGGGAAGAAGACAGGTTCTGCAAGGCTCTTCCCACAATGGATGCCTTCGGTGAAAAATTGGGAATGACATACCATGTGGGAAAAATGTAGTAGTAATAATAAATTGTGAAATCCAGACTTGTTGTGAAACTTGAATACAAGTAAATGCACTCAAATTTACTCAAATAAATATTTTAAAACATTCTAAAATACTATTTTTTGTTTATAAGAAAATCTATAATTTATTAGTAGAAGTTATACTTGGGAAAAATACATGTTATCATTTCTAAAAAATATAAAACACAATGTAGATCATGATCCACAAAATTTCAATGACACCAAGAATGGTGTTTTGTAAAGGATGATGATGCCCCTAATTAAGGGAGGGCCAATATTTAAACATGGTTCAATAATTGATATGAGTCTTGATCACACAATACCCAATAGTTATTATAGTACCCTGTGATAGTTGTCATAGTATTATCTAGTGGTTATTTATTTTTGACATGATAATCATGTAGAGTATCCAATCACATCATTACATGTAAGAGTTGTCACCCACATGTACAAGTATTAAATATTCAATGTTCAATCATTATCACCCATGTTCAAGTATTGGTTTCTACCATGATTGTAGTGTAACTCAAATTTATTATTTTAAATCAATTCAAAAATATAGTTTTCTCTCTAATTAAACATTGCGAAAAAAAAACAAGAATTACAATTTGGAGAAAAATTTGTGATCCCATATAAAATACCTAGAATTGATTTTGTAGACCCCGTAACTTAGGTGTACCACTCCGACCCCCTCTCCCTACGTATATAAGTTTGTGAAGCACTTAAGGTAAGGGATGAGTTATGTATGAAGGCCTCACTTAATTTAATAGTGGGGTTTTGTTTAATGATGTTGAAAATATATAAAAATAATAAATATTTTAGGTAATGAATGTCAACTTATTTATTGATTAAGTTTGTTTAATTGAAATTAATATTTTTATTAAAGAGAAATATATAGTACATCACTAATCATTACTACGAAGGTGTCCCCCTATGGGAAAGGCCCTTGCGGACGTTTCTATGACTGTGTTAAATTTGACGGTTTAATGGTCGTGCTGGACGTTTTCACATTTTTAGGCTATTTTTAACAGTTTTTGGATCCTTGCATGCTCGGCTCCGTGTGCACTACTTTTTGCGCATGCTTCGAGCAGAGATGGCATGCTCTGATTTTCTGCCGCAAGGCCTCCACAGTTAACGGGTGTGTTCTTTCTTGTGGGTTCCATGCGTGTTATGTTTTTATTTTTCAGAATTCTATGACCGCATGAGCTTAAGTAGATTTATTCCCTCTATATGGGAGCTAGCATATTTAGGCCATACCATTGAACGAGAAAATTATAGAGCGGGTTGATAATTCGATGTGGAGGCTTTGGATTTGGGTAAGAAAAAAAAGGCAAAGAGTGTTTCGCTGAAAATGGAGATGTCTCGCAACTATGAAGTTAGCTAATCCTGTCAACAAAGAGCATTTGACATCATCGAGAACATCAGAGGTGGAGGTATCACGGAGGGGCCATTCTGGAAAGGAAGCAGCAAATAAAACTAGAGTGAGGGCTCTAACAACGACTATTTCTGTAGAAGAACCTGAAGTAAGAAAAACCACACCCAAAGTTGTCAAGGAGAATGGTTTCTTGCCAAAGCACAGGATAGAAGAATTGAAAGGAATGGGTGTTACATCAAATGAGTCAAAGATCGGGAATTCTACTTCAATTCGCAAGAGAGGAAAACTTATGGTCATGCAGGCAAAAATAGGCCTTTGGGAGAGGATGTTTCTCAGAAAGAGGTTCGGAAAGTTCTTGAAATGGTCTTGATGATCAAAAATAGGAAATTTTGACTCACGATAACATTAATGCTCTTGACATTCCTATAATTGATGGGATAATTATGGATAAGAGTAGTCGATAAGCGTGCTTACGAAGTTGAAGGAAACAAATACTCAAGCATCTTAGCACTTTGAGCCTGAAAAGCCCCCGAGTGCATGGGTTCAATGTGATAAGTGCACAAAATGGCGTCAGATTCCTGTTGAACTAGCTGAGTATATAGACATAACAAACCCTAGATGGTATGTAACTCTTTTCATTGTTGTTTTTTCTGAAAGGTGGAAATTCTTCCCAAGCTGGTGATTGTTACATGAAAGAAAAATGTTTAAGATTTGTGATTAATCCAACCGGCATTTCACCATTCATGACTTTTGGCTTTAGTATTCAGTACGTTTTGTGTTGCAAAGTTTTTCTTTTTGTGGGGATCAAATTTGATATATTTGGGTCGACTTGTTCTTGGGATCTTTGAATAATACAATAGTATATTTGTATGGACATTCTAAATTATCTTCTTTTGGAGGTCACTTCAATTCAAGAGGTTGAAGAATACCAAAAATGGATAAAATCGTGATTTTGGCATTACCTTGCTAAAGTATATGATTGGTAGCAAAACTAGTTTCTCTACAAACACGTGGTGTCTGCCTTGGTTTTTTGTCTAACAATTCACCATGAGATTATCATGCATGTTTTTACATTGCAAGACTTTCAAAATATTCTTGATTTCTTTTCTAACTTGAGGGATAGCAAAAGTTACATGATATTCCACGGGATCCCTATTGTATCCATGTCCTTTTATACAGTGGTACTAATCTTGGTAGAGATATTTCAAGGACATGTACTTGCTATATGAAAAACTTGTCATATCCGGACATGTTTGGATAGACTGATCACATTTGGTCTAATGTCATATCTTGGCCATACACAATATGGCTATATTTCATGCTTGATAAAAGAGGTAAAAACAAAAAAGTCCTAAATTGTGCAGTGATCTTGACTCCTAGAAAGTAAAATCATGGCTTGTTATCAATTGAAAATTATCAAGAATAAGGCAAAAATATTGATTTTCACACATTAGTTGTATGCGATCTTGATTCTATTGACAACTTGGTTTAGCATATAAAACAGAGGTTTGTGCAGTGATGCATTTTGGTACAAATATCGCCCTTTGTGCTCCTTTGGAAGAAGCAAGTACAAGGCGGCGCCTTATGATTCTGCAATGATTGATGTGCAAGAATGCGTGCATATACTCTACATGTTTTGCTAAAATAGAGAGTTGTTTACATAAGTTCTCTTTTATTTTATTCTGCATATAGTTTTTGTCTAATGTATGACTTTCTTTGGTTAAATCATTTTTCCTGCATCCTTCTCCAATGTTTGTGGACTTCAAAATGTTCAATGCCATGATGTTTGTTTGTGTTTCAATCAACCTCTGATTTCATCATTACAATTCAAAAATTTCTTGTCTTTCAATCAACCTCTATTACAAGATTACAATTTTAAATAGACATTTTAAAAAGACTTTTCCTTCTCATGGAAGCTGAATTTGAAGAAATGAGATTGGCCAAATACAATCATGTGGTAACTTATGAGGCTCCCAATACCTCATAGCAATTATTATCTTTATAGCATGAATTCATAAGAATGTGTAAGACCATCTATGCCTGCAAAAGTTGTAGGGGCATTGTTAATGAAACTCCACTGACATTTTGATCGTGGTTGAAGAATCGGTAGAACAAATGTGGAGGGGCTTATTGTTTTATTAGAGACTAGTGATTAAAATCTTTATATCTGTTAGGAACAAGATCCTTCTCAGAAAAGTGAGCATGAAATACACATTTCATGTAGCATCAGAGTGTAACCTAAGCGATGGAGGTCCATCTAATTCATATTCTAGCATTCTTGGACTGTATGAGTATATCAATGATGTAGAGCTTCAGTATAGAGAATAATGGTGATCATCTCCAAGGAGATCAATGTGTTGTTGCTTATTAGATCTTAGATTGTACTCTGAATTTCTGAAGCTATTCAAATCAGCTATTTTTTTACTTTGAAAATTTTAGAGTTATCTGCTTTTAATGATTTTTTGCACAAAAAAATGTTTATTGTAGATATATATACATGTACATATACAGAGATGTAACCATGCCATATCATATCCTAGAGTCCCTGAAAAATTGTTGGATTTCTATCTAAGTCCTGGAACTTATGGCGGAGACATTTATCCTTATCAATTAATTTATATGCAAGCCCCTGCTATCTATTCCGCCATGTATGATAAAAATGATTATGAGTTGTACGCATATTTTTCCTTCAACATCGTCTAAGCCTACTGATGTAACTTGGGGAGTCTGGTTCTTTATGATGCAAGCTCAAGGATATCATTACTTGTATCCTCTTTGGAATCGTCACTTATCCTTGAAGCACATGTAAACTTGATGGTACATTATGCATTCAAGAAGTATCAACAAAATTATAATGGTGAAATTAAGATCAAGCACATGTATTAATTGCTATCATTCGGAGAGATTGCATAATACATATAATGCACAAAAGATAATGGCTATGGCAATGCAAAAGGTTGTGCAAATACAAAATCTCATGAGCCATACCAACCATGGGATAAATTCCATACATGGTGTACTCACGGGATGATGCTCTCACAATAACTCATAGGCCAGGAGTTGATAATGATCTACTACCCACTCTGACACCATTAGCGAGTTTGTGCTCATGAATGATCATATAATAAATTAGTACACATGCACAAATCAAATATTTATGTTGATAGACATTCTACAATGGCAACAAAGGTGGGATCTTTAAGTGGGATTTGTATACTTTTAATTCTTTGCATTAAATTTGATGTCCATTTGACTATCACTTAAAAGTTTTTTCCCATCTTTAAGAAGCCAATAAAAATAGTAATATCTTTATCTTATGGTAGAGTTTGGTGACTTTTTTGAGAAATAGAAAGAAAATGTAAAAAAATTATTAATCAATGTGATATGCGTAAAATCCAAGATAAGAACCTTGAGATTGATATCTTCTTGCTTATTACTTCATATTTGAACTCCCTTGTAATGTTCTTGTACATGTAAGACCTTGTCTCAAATTTTGAAACTTCCTAACTTTGTATGTTCTTTGTGTGTAGATTTCTTATGCCTCACATCTTAGGCCAAAATCTATTATTGCCTTTTCCTTTGCCTTCATACCAAATGATATGATACTTAGATTGTTTCCCAGCTTAAAGTCTTTAATTTCTCTGATAGTAATGGATACAATGCTTTGATTGTTTCCCTGCTAAACCCTATTCAACACAGTCCTAGAATTGACTATAACGTACCTGCACACACAGGGGACATCTACATAAAAATAATACAATCAATAGCAACATTTGCACACCTGAAACACAAGATTCTACCTGCAAATCTTAAAGGTGGTAGAAACATTTACTTGTGGCTTAGTAGTTTGGGTTGGAATAAGAAAAAAGGATTGCTTTTGTCTAGCGCATCACCTTTACTTCTTGGGTAGTGTTTGATTTTCTTGATGCCATGCTTGGATTAGTTAGGTATTTCTTGTTTTGTGTCATGAGATGTTTGGACTTCGTGAGTATTCTTTATTTAGCACGAAGATTTACATTCATACATGAAATCCTTATGGGAATTGAATTTTGAAAATAGAATATATAAGCTTGTGTCCTGCTCGGTTGTATCGAATGTCTTTCGTCTAAATGGTTCAGGCTTATTTGATTGATTTAAGGATGATATTCCCTGGATCATATGCTAAATACCTTCTATTTTTTTCGAGTGTTTGTCGGAGTTTTTATTATTTGAGGTGGTCTTGCCTATATATATATATATATATATATATATATATATATATATATATATATATATATATATATATATATATGGAATTCTCTAGCAAAAGGTTCTTAGCTCAAAACTGTAGAGGTTGGCATGTGTTCTAATGATTTGGATGCCTGATTTATTTGTTATGCTCTGAAAATCACCCAATTGCTTGTATTGTCTTCTCAAAGTGATTAAGAAAAACATCAATATCCCTGGGAAATCTAGTGGAATTGACCACACTCCTTGATTTGTCTGGTTTGAGTTCTATTAATGCCAGTGGTACAAAAACATGGTGAAGTAGATAATCTGTTAAGTTTAGGATTTGCATGCTTTAAGAAGATAATGTTACGAAAAGTGGATAGAGATAGAGGGTAGAACTTCAATTTATGCTTGTGCTTGTTTTTAGAAAACTAATTATAAACACACATTGCAACTCTATCAAAGAGGTTGACATGTAATTACACTCATGCATTGCTTTACTCCCATACAAAGTCTAACAAGAGCCATTGTTTGGTAGGTGTCCACTGTCCAGTCAAAGACATAAGCAGCAACAATCCATCCACCGCCTCCAAATCCCTTCAATTTCGTTTCACTTTCAAATTTGGGTACCTTTCCTGTCATCTTTTTCTCCTCTCTCACCACCTCCTTTGACTATTTTTATCTTAAGTACAAACTATATTTAGCCATTTTTCATGCTTTTATTCATCAAAATCTTATACCCATTTGGCCAATTTATTGCAAGACAGAAGTTGCAGCAACCTACAAGGATCTTGGGATTGTAAGAAAAATCTTCCAGTTGGCCTTGCTTTGCACTAACAAACAGTCCTCTAATCGACACCCCTTATCAACATCAACTATAAAAGTAATTACTAACCTTCTAAATCAAATAACATATACCGTTCGGCGTTCACATTGCATTGTGCACATGTGATTCCTAGTTTTTAAAAAGGGTGGTAAAGATCGCACCCCACAATCCAATCACATCTGATCAAGGAGGAGGTATGAGAAAAGGCCAACACACTTCAATAAGGGATTAAAAAATATTAATATTCAAAATCATTTTCAATTTTTTATTAGTCCGAAGGCATTTCACAATGGAGTTGAGGGGTCCGCGCTTTGACAGCATACGGAACATTGGCGGTTAGGATGAAAGTCGTACGTTGACGACATATTACTGTTTAATTTCATCGGATGGTTCATATCCTCCTGTCATGTAACATAAATTCTATGGAGAAATGTTGATACATAATACTTGACTAGGTATGAGCTCCACAGACGAAGTGATACATAAACTTTCAAGAAATGCTTGCCAGTGATCACCTATGAGGATCTGGAGCCTAACATTCATCGTATTGCTAACGGGGATACGTTACCAAACCTTTCTGCTCATTCCGTTTCAGAGTTCCTTACTAGGTAATCAAATTGTTTCCTCTTCATCTACAAACCCAAAATACTTTCCTTCTACATAGTTTTTCGATTCTATTTAAGGATGCATGAAGTTCAAATCTGTAGACTCAATTATCTTGATTCTGACGAGCATGGAGTATGTAATTACATCTCAGGAACATATGCAGGTGAACGGAAGCTGATGCCCACAATTCAGGAGGAATTGGAGAGAAGAATGCTTCTTTACAACCTTCTAATGTCAGTCATGAACTAGTAAGTTAATTATTTTTAATGTCTAATCGTCTTAGTGAAAGAAGCAGCAATATTTTCCGTGCGGTCTTGACTCGTGAATCTACTGTATTTACAGATACGTGCAGGGAATGGACAAGGGAAAGGAATGTATTTCCTCTTCATCAAATCAGAGGCACAAACTCCGGGAGGCCTGTTAGCCCGCTCGGTTATGAAGAACTATTACAGAAGCCGGTATTTCAAGGAAAATCCCTACGATCCCTACAACGTGTACTATGCCCTCGCGAGACAATCCTCTGCACAGATTCTTACTAGAGCATGTACTCTCAGTTGCTCTGCGGTCTGTTCCAGAACAACGAGGTGCTTCGTGTGGGTGCAGTCTTCACCTCTGGCTTCATTAGAGCCATACGTTTTCTTGAAGAGCACTGGCGTGACATCTGCTTCAACATTAAAAACAGAACACTCAACGAAGAGATAACCGACCCTTCAGTCAGAGAGGCCATCATCAAATTTCTAGCTCCAAATTCGGATTTATCCGAGCTGATAATAAGCGAGTGTTCAAGCGGGTCCTGGCAAGGAATTATTACTCCCCTGTGGCCAAACACAATATCATGACCGGCCACATGGCCCAGTATATCCCTACTCTGAATTTATATAGGGCGTCCTATAAGGTGTCGGAGCGCCCTAGGCAGTAGTTAGAGCGTACGTCCTCCCGCCCCAACTCCCACGTCACCTACCCTCTGGGACCAGCCACCCAGCTGCCTGTGCATTTTTAAAAACAATTATAGTATAATTTTTAACACATACAATTAAAGTTGTGAAGGCTTCTTTCTTGCCTTTTCCATAGCAAAACTATCAATTACGTCATCATAATTTATTGTTGTAGTCATGTCACGTTCAATTGTCAAAATGGAAAGGCTATTTAATCTAGTTTCACCCGTTGTTAGAGTCACTCTCCCTCCTCTGATGTTTTGATCCCTCAAATTTAACTTCTTTAACATATTCATTCAACATTTCTATCACACATTTCCTGTGCGATTGCTAGTTACCTACACCTAATTAGTTATGATTTCTATGTCTACATTGGAGAGGTTCCTCCAATGTTTAACCACCCCCAATTCAGGGAGAATTCTGTGATTTCAGTGGACATATTTTCTAAAACTTGAAGAATGCAATTTAATTTAAAATAGCAAGAGAATCGTATATGTAAGTCTAGGATTCCGTATTGAGTATTCCGTATAAATACATTCAACTTAACAAAAGATCATTGTGCCCTAGTAATTTATCCACAATTTAATTCCAAGACTCAATCTTTTTGAACTGAAATATGATGTCAGCAAAAGAATAATATCACATAAACAGAAGCTCAGAGTGACATGCAAAGCCTTCAACTTCTGTTTCGAGACCACAATTTTGAGCTTGATAACCACTGCGGCTCAGTAGCTTGCTGCTTAGCGCCTAGGCCCTCACATGGACACCGAATTCAATTACACAAATAAATTACATACACCGAATTCAATTACATAAATAAATTTAACTCTGGCTGGGAGACTGACTGCTACAACCTGAGTGTCTTTCAATTTAATTACCTCTAATGAATTTTCAGTTTGTATATATATGATAAAAGAATGGTAGTGATTAGTTTTTTTTTTTAGACTAAAGCCGACTTGTGAAAATAAAGAATGCTAGTTATTAATTTTTTCAGAGTAAGGCCGACCTGTGGTTAGGAAAAAAATATTTTGACGCCCCTGCCCATTAGGCGCCCTAGGCAACTGCCTAGGTTGCCTAGGGCAAGAAACGCCACTGGCGTCCTTCCCTTCTCGTGTGAATAGAGCAGATCCGTTGCGGACATCACTTGAGACTGTCCCAAAGTGATTGGATCATCGATATAGAATCGTTGTGTGATGCTCTTGGAGATACCGAGGTATATTCTTCCCGTCAATTTACACTTTACTAGAGTATGGATATAGAGGAAGCATTTGATGTTTAAATGTATCATGGTCATGTCATTAAATACAACATCTCACAAATATTTTGCATAAGTTGTAGAAAATAAAATGGATTAGCCTTCCCTACTCTACCTTTACCCTTGAAGCAGAGCAAATGGACATGACAAGAGTTCGTTTAGAGTTCTTGACGCATAATGTTTTAATCGAACCACAAGAAGCATTCAAATCAATGTAAAATATACAAGAAGCTTTCCAAATCTAATATATGTTAATCTTGGGGACATGCAATCTACCCATGGATCTTAAAAATTGAAGCACTTGTCACTTTTAAGTCACACTCATATTTCGAGGATGATGTTTATGATTGATCCGGAGGATTTTTCTAGTGTTGGAAGTTTCCTAAACCTCCCTAAGTTGTGACCACACTGAATAGCATTCTGAGACCTTTCTGACGGTATGCAGAACTCCAAGAATGGAGTCCGGATGCATAAGTTATCGCAAGTCAAAGATTTGGTTTGAAAACGGTCCAAGTTGGTCAACTGACGAGTTACATGTTGACACATGGCATTTGGCAAAAGGTGAAAAGGTTAAATTTTGTGTTTTTGAGCCTCCAATAAATCAACACACGAAAAATTGGTGGGCCCCACTATTTTTCTAGTCGGGGACCAGCCAGGTTTGGCACACTCTTTTGTAGGAGAGGTGTCTTTACCACCTTTTATTCATATTGTTATTGTCACAATTTCGATTATATATGCATTATATCTCTCTAACATTTCCAATGTGGAATTATTGTTTGGAAAGTTCAAATTTTGCATTGCAGGTCTATTATATCGCCTTAGACGACTTGAGCGAGCAAATTCCTAGCTCGTGAGGCGATCAACTCCCCACTGAGTTGATTGCATTATATTTCAAGTTGTTCATACAGAGTTTAAACTATACGGTGGAGCCAATATACAAATCCGCAATATATACCTACTAACATGGCCGAAGCCTATCTATCCAACCAATGACGCGACCTTTATACCGGCGGATCCACAGAGCTCGAGCTAGATAAACAAACAATGCATTCGTAACCATTCAACACATAACCCAAGTGACTCGGTCCACATAATTCGAGCATAAAAATAGTTATCTCGGCCCTATATTGGGTGGCTCAAACAATGACACGACATGGCGTCCAGAGAGGACTCGACTCCCCAACTGTGGCCAAAGCCACGTTAAAATAGGAGACTCAAGCTCCATTTAAATGGCTATACCACCAAACCCCCGGTAAATGTGGGATTTTCCCACTTTCAGTGCAAAGAGGTCGACAATAGGGAGGGAGGCGTGATTTGAACCCCGACCTTGGCATCCAAAACCATCGATCTTGTCGGCTAGCCCAAGAGCTCAATAGAGTATAAAATGAGCTCACATGTAATTGAATTAGCCATGAGCTGCTGTCAAGATGCAGCCATGAACACTTTTAGAAAACCTTTAATTTGGAGAACCTAGACGCTGAATTTGGCCATGGTGTAAAAAGGGAAGTTTCTCTGAATTCCATGAGAAATTCAAATATGTAATTTGTTTTCATGGAATTATTGTAAATCTCCATTTGTAGGTGCTTTTATAGTACAATTGCAGGGGGGGCATTTTGAAGACACTGTAGGGGCCACATATGGACTTGAGCGGTTTACGGTAAATTACGAGTTTCATTAAGTCCTCGATATCAACCCATTTTTAGATTACAAAGGTCTATTGTCATTATGGAAGAATAATTGTACGTATTTTGGACTTTAATAGATCGATTCACTTTCTGTGAATCCAGAGACATAGCCTTCGGGTGAATTCCGTTATCACTTTCATTTTTGTGGATATTTGATTTCTATTTTGATGAAGCTTTTGATTAGATAAAATCAGTAATTGGATTTTTATTAAGTTGGATAAGGAATCATCTTTAAAATGAGAAAATGGACTTTAGAGCATTTCAATATCCATAATCCACTACGGAATAAGTGTGTGCACATTTCAACTTTGTGGTTAAAAATTAGTTTGAGGTGCATAAATAAATCAAGATTTAATCAATTTTGGAGTAATTGAAATCCGTAAAATTGATGTTGAGTTCCTAAATCCATGTGAACGGTTAAAGTTTGAAAATTATAACTTGTGTTTTCGGATCGGTGAGAAAAGTAGTTAGGGGAGAGACACCAATAGTTGAGCAAGGTCCAATTGTGGATATAGTGTCTTGAATACACAACACCCAATAGTTGTCATAAAAGTACCTGGTAATTAGTCATTTTTGACATGACAACACCCAATCACATCATGACATGTAAGATTTACCTTTTTAAAATTTTCAATGTTCAACCATTATCACCCATGATCAAATATGGGTCCCAATCAAAATATAGTGTAACTCAAATTTGCTATTTTAAATCAATTCAAAATATGGTGTTCCCTCCAATTCAACACTCATATATATATATATATATATATATATATATATATATATATATATATATGTGGGCCCCTAACTTAGGGTACACCACTACTAGCTCCTCTCCCTAAAAGCAAAATTTTCTTTATGTGGAATTTTTGAAGTGGATTCGAGTACATATTGAAAAATTCATTGTTTGTTTGTTTGTAGAGTTTCCAAGTTCCTTGTATCTTTTGAGACTCTCGGGTGTTTCAAATCCGGCTTCCTTGTTCGAAAACCTTGTAAATCTCTCGACATTGGAAGATTTTTTAATGGGGAGCCATGCATTGGAGAACCTTTTATCACTCCAATGTATGGCTCATAGGTGTTTGCACTCTATCACCCATCTTCCCCTGTTATGCTTTTTAGGTATGTCATTTTCCTCTAGATTAACTAAACTCCCAGAAGATTTTAGCAGCCTACATGATTTGGCATATTTTTATCAATTGCGAGTCTTCCCCAAACTTTGGTGGGATTAATTCCCTAAAGTTATTATTTAGGGTTTGGTGTTCACATCTCATTACATTTCTTGATAGATTTGCAAATCTTTATGCTTTACATAAACTCAATTTATCATTTTGCGATGAATTAACTACCCTTCCACACAACTTTGGCCAACTTAGTTCTTTAGTTTATTTATATTTGGGAAAAACTGATCTCACTACAATTCCCGACAGCTTTGGCAATTTAGGATCTTTAAAATGCCTAGATTTATCACAATGTTATCAATTGGTGAGCCTCCCCACAAGTTTTGGCCAACTTAAGTCTCTCTGCTATCTAGAAATGAGTTATAATTATAATTTTTCTAGATTTCTTGATGCCTTTGGGAATCTTATTTCTTTGCAAACACTAGATTTAAACCACTGATCTCAATTAGCGAGCCTTCCACAATCATTTAGCCAATTGACTCATTTGGAAACTTTGAATATGTTTAGATGTGAGAAGCTCTAAGCTCTTCCTTGTCAATTTTGATAGCTCGAGTCTTTGACATTTCTCAACATAGGTAATTGTAAAGGCCTCCGCACACTTTCAGATTGTGATTTTGTAGGCTTGACTTCACTTGGTGCACTCAATGGACGTGTTGGTTCAAATGAAGAGTTTAATATTTTTATTTATTGATGGAATCCCAATGTTGATAGAGTGGTGGCAACATGTGAGGGAACAACACCCTTTTCTCATGCTAGAGGTGTTGGTATTACCCCCTCATTACATTTATCTGTCCATTATATTTGTGCAAGAGCTCCACAACTCTTTATTTTTACTAATTATGTTCCACTGCTTGATGCAAAGTTTTATTTTTTGAGTTATTGGTAATTGGGACTAATTAGGGTTTTCTTGAAACAAAAAGAATTTTAAAACTTTATGGTTCTATGGTTTTTTCCAATGAAACTATTTTTGTGTGTGGTGTTTTTGTCATTGAAGTATAACATGGATACGAACATTCAAATCTTAATAACAAAACTTGTTTATTAATATTTACCCTTCATATTGATTTGTGCTCATAGAGGATAGCTAGACTAATGTTTGTTGTGCTAAGTTGATATGATAATTGGTAATTGGACAAATGTCGGGAATAAATTTGATTAGTGCTCCATTAATGTTTGGGTGAATTATGTTTTGTAATATATTATGAGTTGTAATATTACAACTCATAATATATTGTTGTATTGGGTATTTTGATATATTGTTATACCCGTGAATAGTATTCTGGGTTATTTGTTGTAACACCTCCCTATTTATTAGGAGGTGGTTTGGCTATGTAATTGGCTATATAATAGCCATGAATCGTGTAGTGTAAATAGTAAATAATATAGAGTTGCATCATAATAATATTATGTTGTTTATTATTTTTATGTTTATCGATATGTAAATCTAAGGCTCTGTTTAGATTTGGTAGCAGAGCATGGTGGATCTAGCCATGAGAGTCTTTAGAGGAATCCATACACTTCTTTGAGGTAGATCTAGCAAGAGTTAAGATTGGTGACTGTTGTATGTTTTCCGTTGTGCATAAACGTGGATTCTACATTGATAATTCTTGCCCAAGCATTGAATGACAACCCTTTTAACTCGGATACAAGATATTTTATCCTTGTCTATAATCAATTTGTCACTTGGGCGTGGGATCAATAGATTGAGTTGTAATTTTTATAATGGGTGTATCGCTTCTCTACGGATTCATCAATCTGATAGTAGGTTGATTTGTTTTGAAGAATTTTACACATTGTTCAATGCATGAGGGATGAATTAGGTGATTGCAGTTTTTTACAAGCTGAGGGGTATTTAAAAACTAATCAAGCGTCAACTATGTTATTTTTTAGGATTCAATTGCATTTTCCACTCTGCATTTGGCACATTTCCTCCACGTCGCATTTGTATTGATAGCTGATGTCAATGATCTAAAGTCGGTGGTCGACTTAAACTTCAGATTAGGAAGATGATATTCTAAATCATGTGTCCAAATTGTTTTATTCATAATTACAAAGACACATATTTGGGAAAGTAGTACTGTTAGTTGTATCGATCTATCCATTTGTATATTGGTGATTTGGTTGTGTAAAGTTCTTATATATTTTCTTTATTAAAAGTCAAGTGTCTTTGGCAAGTATAAAGGGTTTATTATTTTCACTATTATTTGGTTCAAGTTTGTTGATTTTGTGGAGTTTCAAAATGGAAAAGATAAATTTAATTGAAAGATTTGATGAGAAAGACTTCACACATGGCATGTAAAAAACCAACCAAAATTGATCGACATAGACTTATGGGTCATTATCGATGGAAAACTTAAAAACCGAATGATGCGGATGAAGCAAAGACAAAATGCGAGAGTAAGGATCGAAAGTAATAACAATTATCAACCTTGGACTGGCTGATGCATATTTGAATCATATCGATCTAGCCAAGCCGCCTAATAACATTTGGCTAACATTGAACAAGTTATTTGGATCTTAAGCAGGTAGTGAAACAATGATGTTGAAACAAAAAGTCTTGGGGTTAAAGATGGAAAAAAACAACAATACGGTTCAACATATTAGTAAGTTTTGATCCATTTTGAATCGATTAAGCAGCAAGCAATCTTACTAAATAGCTTGCCAAAAGAGTATTCGAATATTGTTTTTACTCTTAGTAAGATCAATCCTAGTTTGGAAAACTTAATTTCCTCTTTGCTTGATGAAGAAGAAAAAATCAATTTTTTTACCAGAAGAAGAAACTTTCATGGTTGAAAACAATAAATCATCATTCCAAAAGGTAATAAAAGGTTTGTTTCTTCAAAGAAACAACTTTTGTGTCATTATTGCAAGCAGTTAGGACATCACTTTGTGAACTGTAAAAAGAGAGCCAAAGATCTCTTAGATGATAAGATAGATGAACAAGGATTGGCTGCTAAAAATGATTGGGAAGATTTATCTTCTCATGAAAGTGAAAATGAGCCTATTAGCTACCCCAATGATGAAGATTGTTTGTATTAATTAAATTCATTGGAGGATAAAGGCAACACATGAAGGAGGACAAACAACATCCTCAAGTTTGTCACTACCTTAGAGGCTATAAACTGCTTTAGTGACACCTTTTGTTGTGTGTGATGAATAAGAACATATGAGCATCCATGTTCCTGTGTGTAGTACAATGTTTTTGTTTCCCCTGTATGATGATGATGATGTGGATATTTGTACCATTGATACTATAACAGGAAGTGTTCTTGATCATATTGACTTGATGGTTGATGTGAATTGGTTGATGGGTCCCAATTCATGTATTCACCTGGATAGGTTGATGGGTCCCTATTCATGGATGATGTAGTTCCCACAGTCAGTGTTGAGGATCGAGACCATGTGCAAGCTATGGAGCGACATGTTGCTTGGTTGAAGATGGTGTTTTTCCATGTTCGCACTAAGGGGGAATGTTAGGAATATATTTGATTAGTGCTCCATTAATGTTTGGGTGAATTATGTTTTGTAATATATTATGAGTCGTAATATTACAACTCATAATATATTGTTGTATTGGGTATTTTGATATATTTTTATACCTATGAATAGTATTCCAAGTTATTTTTTGCAACACCTTCCTATTTATTAGAAGATGGTTTGTCTATGGCTATATAATAGCCATGAATTGTGTAGTGTAAATAATATAGAGTTGCATCATAATAATATTGTGTTGTTTATTATTTATGTGTTTATCATTGTGCAAATCTAAGGCTCTATTTAGAACAAAGATATAGATCATTGCTAATTTTATACATTTTTATCATTTTTAAAAGCTATGTTGGTATACAAATTATTTTTTAGAAAATTATGTAAAATCATATAATGAAATATATATATTGTTGTTCTTTTTAAAATAAAATTAATGTCAACATATTCTTAATTAGTTGTCATTCAAAGGTGCACCGTTTCCGTTGTTATTGTAAAAACTCCCATTGGTTTTGTTTTGTCCTAGAAGTAGGTTATATGTATCAACAAGACAAATTGATTTTAAAAAACCATGGAAAATTTAAAACACCCAAATAATCTTAATCTTGAGTATCTAGATGAATGTTAATTCACTTTTGAAAATGGTTGTTACATAAATTATACAAACCCTAAACTTCCTCAACTTCTCCCTAGCCCACTTTTCCCTTCCCTCTTTCTTGTTTAGCTCTCTATTTTTGGCATTTACTCATTAATTGCTCTTTCAAATTAATTAATTTATTATCCCATTACTTAATTATTATTATTACTTATTAAATAAATTAATGAACTAATTAGTTAGTTAATTAAATATTACGTTTCTTATTAATAATAATAATAATAAGTAATTATTTGACCCTTATTCAAAAAAAATGTTGTCCATTTCTTTTTGCAATATTGCATCTTTATATGGTGTTGCAATATTGCATCTTCCCCTTATTTAGTGTTTTTTTAATTTAGATGTGCATATTTATATGAATATTACTAATTTGCACTTACTCTTTGGAATATTATTTTGTTTATATTTTTTTAGTTTTTTTAACTGAAGGATAAACATCCTAATTCTTTGAATAAATATAGTATTGATAGTATCAAGTGTATGGAATAATCAATTTTATTAGGATAAGTGTTGAGGCTTAAGGGGTATTTGTGCCAAGGATGCAATGAGATCTTTAAATGTTTAGATCGTGTCATAATCTCTACTCAATTATATTTCGTTTTCCATATTTTTTAGTTATTGATTGAGGATCACTCAAATATTTTCTTAACTGACCACCTTCCAATTTGTTTATGGTTAGTATGGATTTTTTGATGACACAAGGTTTAAAAATAATATTTTTTTTCTACATAATACTCTTCTACATCATAGACCTACTTTTCATCACATCAGATGAGGGTCATGCTTACTTTCAATTCTATCTGGAAATTATGGTTGGATTTCATGGGGGTCAAATGCTATCACTCACCTTATCTTGATTCCTTAACACTTTAAAGTAGTAAGTTGTAAGAATATTTTGCACTCTTACTCTACCACATCTTTCAAGTTGAGCCACTCCTGCGGATGGTTGGATAGACCCTATTTCATTAGCCTTTGTAATGACAAGTGTTGGAACCTAGACAATGCCTTCAAATTACATATAACCATCCTATTGAATAATTTAATAGAATGAGTGAATAAAATTATTATATTATGTATATTTAGTTTATTGAAGTTTGAGTTTTTTGTGTGTTTAGTATGTGAAAACTCATATGTACATCATGGAGTCCTTAATTAGACAAGGGTCAAATCATTTGTGTGATTGTCCTTGCATATGAAATCTATTATTTTGAGAGTTCAAATGAATTAGTTTTTGAGCTTGTGTATCAGGAAATTATCAAAGTATTTATCAAATCTTCTTTTCGAATTTCCTACATGCATTGATGGTCTATCTAATTTCATAAAAGTCTTTCTTGGCCAAGTATATTTATCTCATCTCTTGGCTTGGTTTTGCATTGATTCCCGTAACTCTTTACAAAGAAAGAATACTTCATGAGATATTATTTCATTCTTTGTTGCCTCAAATCAATATGCTTTGAACTCAATTTCTTGTGATCTATCTTTCATATGTTAACAAAATGTTTTCCTCTTTGTCTGGTTCATATTGTGTCACCTTGAGAATATTGATGCCATGTTCAAACTTTTCTATGGATTTTTCTAAAGGCATTATTCTTTGTATCAAAATGGCCCACTTTCCCGACTTTCATCATGCTTTACAATAATAAGTTGCAGATTTGTTTGATACAAGGTTTTAAAGAGGTTCCATTTATGTTGAATATTGCCTAGTATTACTAGAATACCGACAAACATCTACAGTACAATCTTGGTTACATATTACCAATGTCAATTAAATCTTGTAAATGGAACTTATTACATATGTGCCTCGTAGTAAAACAGATGGCTTCCACAAAATGGTTCCATCCGATATTATCCTCTCCCAATTGCTTCTCTTCCCTCCAACCCCCTCTTTTGCAACCATTTTCCTCCTTTTATGTTTTGCTCCCTTAAAACCAACCTCACTGTACACTACCCCTTCGGCGTTAACATCACACAATGTGCATGCAATTGCTAATTTTATAATTTGTATATTTCATAATAAATTTCATTTATTAATGATGTTAAAAATATTTTTAAAAAAAAAAAAAAACCTCAAGTAATGAATGTCAACTTATTTATTGATTAAGTTTTTCAATTGAAATTTATATTTTTATTAATAAAAATATATAGTACATCGTTACTCATTTTTTAAAAAGGTGGAAGAGATCACACACCGAAATCCAATCACATCTAATCAAAGAGGTATGAGAAAAGGCCATCACACCTCAAAAGAGATTAAAAAAATATTAATATTCAAAATCATTTTCGATTTTTAATTTTATTATTTCTATCTTTCAACATAATTGGTGAATGGTGAGGAATCTTTATAATATTATCTGTACTATTAAACTACACCCCATTTAATTATTTTATTAATTTATTTTAGATTATATAATTTAATAAAAATAATATTTTAATTAAGATGATAGCGATAAATTAAAAATATTTCATATTCTAATTTTTCTTATAAAAGAATGAAATTCAGTTTCTTACCTTCTCAGCCGAAGTCCAGAGAAACGGGGGAGGGCGTCTAAAATATGTGTGCAGTGGTGTGTCGCCTCGATTGTCACTCTGGTTAATTAAAATAGAAGCTTCGACATCGTTCCGGAGCAGACATCTTAAAGCCAGGATATATTGGCGACTTTGTACAGCAAAGTGCAAAGCATTCTTTTTATCCTTACTTAACAGCTGTATACAATCTGGTGCGCTCCCAAGCAAACAACTTGCTATTTCCTCAGAACGCAAACTACTTGCTCTGTCCACGTAAACCATCTGCGCTGCTATGTGTATTGCTGCCATTCCCTCTTCATTCAACCGGAAACACATGTCTGAATTAGCTTCTACTAACTTTTTCACTACCTTCAAATTCCCATATTGTGTTGCTAGATGCAGTGGAGAGTTTCCTAAATTGTCTACCTTTTTCACTAGGTGAGATCTTTTACTGATCAACAGCAAAGCCAAATTCTCCCATTCCGCTATTTTCTGTCTCAATTTCACTGTTTCCCCTCTGTGAAATATCCGCCTGAAAAGATCATACGACAGTTCTCTATACAAAGGGTCAGGAAAAAGAATAGCAGCATGCAGACAGGTACGGCCGTCCGTCCTTGAATCCGAAATATTAGCAGAAGGATATTGCTGCAGAATCTTCGCCACTACACTCAGATGGCCTTGTTTACAAGCTGAATAGAGTGGAGATTCGCCGGCATCATTACAAATTAGCGCAATACCCTGCACCTTCTGCATCACAAGTTCAGCAATCTCTGCAAATCCTTTTCTTGCGGCACTATGCAACGCTGTCTCCTTCTCGGCGTTCGCACACAACCAAATTGAGTGGGTATCAACGTAATGAGTGATGGCTTCTACATCACACTTACATTCCAATTGACTCGGAAGACTCAGCAAAAACTCTACCATTTCCACATTTCCAGTAGCTGCAGCTCTGTGGTAGGCACTATCTCCCTCCACGTTTCTGCTTATCAACATGCACGGTTTGTGCGAAATCAATACCTTCACAATCTCAATGTCGCCTGCACTCGCGGCCAAATGGAGAGCTGTATCTCCTTGAGGTGTGAGCGTTGTAAGAGCCTGGGGACTATCTTTTGCTATTTTCTCGACCTCTTCAGCACACCTCATCTTCATTACAGCCTTATACAGGCCTATGTTCATTCTCTGGATTCCGTTCTCACCCATCCCTGAATTTTTCCTTAAATAACACTTCCCTTTTTTAAAATTATTATCAAATCGAGGGCCACGTTAATGGCAAGCGCATATGTGTGTATATATAATGATTTTCAGAACCAGTTTATTCAGTCATACGCTCCTTGCTTTGCCCTTTCTAAGTTCCTTCCTTGCACTTTCTTTCCACTTTCCTTGCAATTTCGTTTCCGTAATCAATACGTTTTGGTTTTCTTTCACTTTCCAAAAACATGGACCCATTCACATGCGATTTTGCCTTCCGGGTCGAAGATGAGCATTATTTGCCACGTCTCCTTCGAAAATCATGACAGGACGATTATTGAAGTACACATTTTTCTTTTTTAAGCCAAAATATTATAAATGGCCAAGTGGCCTAGCATTTATTAACCCCTGTCAATCTATCAATTCATCTATTTGATTGTAGATAACTTACATTAAAACTGATTTGATTGAATACGATGGGCTTAAAGGGATTTCAGTTTTCAAATTCGTGTGAGGTTTTAAGCTGGCAGACCAAACAATTTGCAGTTTGCATCACGTGGCTGTATTAAATGAAATGTACCAACTCATCAACTCTCACGGATCAATGGGACCCTAATTTCTTACCGTCTGCAGGTGAGTTACTCCATGTTGATTTAGCTTAGAGTACGTCAACGTTAAACCATAGATTCCTGAGCCGTTACTGTATTTACATTAAAATGAGAGGGGGACAACCGCATGTAACTGGTGAAAGAATTTATGTTGTGGAATTGTCTTTTGCCTGTATAAAATTGACAATGAATGAGATTTACCTACTTAACTTGTTGCTAATAAAATCTCCACATATTGCCTCCCACCGCTATCCTTACTATTGTCGGAGGCATGCAATAAATAGTATTGATTTAGAAGTAATTCCAAGAAACACCTCACCAATTAACTATTGGCAAAAAAATGAGTGTGTATTACGCTAGGATTACATGTTGAGGGGACCAAGATTTACAATCAACCTAGATTTTATTCCAACTTGGGGGGAGAAAGAATTGCATGCTGATTAGGGGTTAAATTTGACGGCCACCTGTGCCTGTCAAACAATTTTTAGGTGACGGTAATTTCTAAATATTACCTTTCAAATATGGAAAATAGTGTTATTTTTATACTATTAATAAAATATATAATATATAGTTTTATATACATTTAACTATTTTTAATATATACAAGTATATTTTACATATAAATCTATATAAAAATGACGGTGAAACTTAAAACATGCAAGTTACATGTGACGGTTATTTCAAATATTTGCAAGTATTTTACGGCTAAAATCATGAAAAACATCTAAACGGCCGTCAAATTTAACCCTTGATTGCTGAAGGATTTAATTTCACGAGGAAGTGTGACTTAATTAATGAAAATGTTGATGTTTTTCACATTATTTTAAGCATTGACTCAAAGCAAACAAAGAATGTGCACTTTTCTTTAAAATGGCATTTCGTGTATAATCGAAAGTGTGTAATTTATAGTGGTACAATCAATTAAATATGACAACCATATGTAAAAGTGGAAAGTCTACTTATTTTATTTTTTATTTTTTAAAGAGGAGTTGAAGTTAGATAAAACAACAAGGCCATGATATAATAAATATTGTTGAAGGTGATGTTTTGAAAGCATAAAGATAAAGTATATAAATTCGTTTGTATAATAAATTGGGTCTTCGCATGGCCAATCTCAAAACCAGGTCTATGGCTTTCTACATTGTATTGGAAACATATCACTAGAAAGGTGTTGAAGTTGTTCTCGAGAAGTAAATAACTCTCTCATGAGCTTTGTGCCAATGACACAAGTGCGCGAGTATGGTTGGATGACTGTTTCTTCCGCTTTGACAACTCTAATTTCATTTCAAAATTAGACACCGATGGAGCTTACCTCTAGAATTTGAATCATGTCCCAAGTAATGTGACGATTAATTTCACGTCCATTACCACTGATCTTCTATCTAATCTGTCTAATAAAGCTTATAACCCTACGAATAAGGGATTTGTTCTAATCCTCGAACACGATATATAGTGGAGTTCAAGTGTTAGAGAGATATATCATAATTGAACAACACCAAGCTCTGTAAGAAGTGAAGATTCGTGGTGTGTCATCATGAAATAAAACAATAGCAAGAGTACTCCCTATATTTGATGGGAGGAAGTTGGATGGAGTTTACGCGTATTTCCATGCTTTTTCTCAATCTCCCATTTTGGCACTACGAAGGAAGATAGAACAAATGCTTTGGAGTGTATGTTCAAGTCTGCTTAATTGTATTTTCTTGAAAGGGTTTAACGTATTTAGAACAAAACCATAACTCTACATTGACATTGATTGCATCATATAAGGTGATGATAGAAGTCGTATTTATATGTGTGAGTGAATCCTTTGAGGTGCCCAAACCTGCATGTAGAAAACATTAAACGTAAAGGTTCCTATCCTAAAAATGGTTACATTAACCTTTGTGCTTCACACTATTTACTCTTTAGAAACACATTTGAGAATTGTATTTGGTCTGCATGACTCAATCTTTCATATCGGGGAAGATTCCTTCCGGGATAAAGTGATGGAGAAAGGAAACGTTCTTTTATGCGAAAGTATAACCACATTTAAAAATGAGGTTTCAATTGGCATGCAATAACATCGTTACATTTGATCCTAAAATGACAGATACGAGACATGGGAAAATATTTTTCCAAAGTGAAGATGGCTTTTTTTTTTTTCATTGCGCAAGCTTGAAAATTTTGAAGCGAGTCATGCGGGTCTTATACATGTTTGTTATTTTTATAATTTATCTTTTTTAGGATGAGTTGAATGAGGGCTTTGTTAGATATCCTTTGGCTCTCTCTAGCTCTATGATAACGGTGAAATCTTGGCATTAACGACCTTAAAATAAATTGATCTTAATTTGAGCTTTCTCTTTTCTTTTATCTCTGTATGATCCAAAGAGCACATTTCTTTAGAAATTTTGTCGAGCATTCACAGACTCCCACATTTTGCATTTATATCCACCATAGCACTTGGAACTAAAACGTCTAACAAAAAAACCCTTCTCGTAATGCTTCAATGAGATATCCACACCCGGTTTCAAAGCTCCTCTTTTCCATAGGATCGAAGCAAGCTGTTAGTGTTATTGTTGTCATCACTCGCTGCCATGCTGCTAAATCTAAACCATCTTAGAACCGGAAAAAACAAGCTATTGGTAATACCAAACCACCATAGCTTTGGACATCGGAGCGGACTCTGTCATGAAAGCAGCAACCTCCACCTACTTTAACTATAACTAACAATCGCAAGATGTGAATGTTGAAGGGTAGTGTAAGACAGGAGTTGATTTTGGGGAGCAAAACATAAAAAGAGGAAGAGGGGTGCTAAAAGAGGATGGTTCGAGGAGAAGCAATTGGGAGAGGATAACTTTGGGTGGAACCATTAGCTAACTTTTTACAAGGATGATATTGAGGATATGTTGGAGTTCACACTCTATGCGCCACAAAATTATTGGGAATCTATTTTTAACACTACACATGTTGGAGTGGGAAATGAAAGGACAATTGGAAATAGTTTTCACTATTGAGCCAACCTTAAATAACTAAAAAAAATTGTTGGTTGTTTCTCCACACACTTCATAAAATGAATGTCTAGTCATCAACAAAACAAATTTACATAAACTTATTGAGTAAACAAAAAGATAAGCATAGATTTAGGAAATTATTTCCCTCCCTAATGCTTAAGGTTCTAATTTTACCATGTATCTAAATTTAACACAAAACTTTAGCACCAACATTCCCAGACCCATTTAAATTGAGCAATTCACTACCAAACACAAATATGTCTTAATTAGGGTATCACTTGTTAAGATCAAAACACGGATGAGCAATAAACGGAATTAAAACATAAATAATATAAGCATCAATCACAAGATAAACTTAAGATTTAACATGGTTCACCCAATTTGGGCTACATCCACCAGAAACAAGCCAACCTTCTCCTTTATTCAGTCCAGAGGAATACAATACAATTCTCTCTTTTTCATATTCTAAAGAGTAAATCCATACACATATATATAACTTGTGCACCTCTTTGTAAAAGTTTGCTTCAACCATAAGAAACCTAAATATAACATGCTTATAAATAAGACATGCATATAAATAAGATAAACATAAAAATAACAACTCCAAGTCTATTAATAAGACAATGTTATTTTTATCCATGGCCATGCATTCCTCCCAAAAGCAAGGAAAAAACAAACTACCACTTCATCTTGCAGTTAGACTCCACATCTTCAACAATCTCTCACTCGGAGACTAAGCTACAACCCAATGTTACAGCTCATCCTTAGACTCTTCTCTAACTCATTTCTCTTCTTCAAGATCAATCTTGAAGACCTATCGAAGCCGAACAACCTTCCAAACTTCTCTTTTGTCACCGCCTTTGTCAACATATCAGCAGGATTCTGACTTGTATGGATCTTCTCCAACATCAATTGTCCATCCTCAAAAATTGATCTAATGAAGTGATACCTGAGTTGTATATGTTTGGTTCTTGAATGGAATGTTGAGTTCTTAGCAAGATGAATCGCAATCTAGCTATCCTTTGAATAACTTGTTAGAAAATTAATACATTTGTTAGTATTTGTTAAACGGACAGTTGAATAACCGTCTCTTCCACCGCTGCCTCCCTATCGGCCTATATAAAGGCGTGCACTGTATTCATTTAAAAATATAGCAATATAAAATCTTCTCTGTCCGCCTATCATTGGTATCGGAGCGTGGTTGTGCGTGAAGGAAGAGAGGAAGAGCTGTGCGTGCGTGAAGTTTCTGTTGCCTGTCCCGTTTTAATTTTTTTGTGTGCGTGGTGTGCGTGGAGTGTTCCTTGAGTGAACTCTGCCTGTCTCTGTTTGCTGTTGGCTGTGTGTGTTGGAGAGTCCTTTGCTGGCGTGGAGACTGGAGCAAAGTTTGTGAACCTGTGCGTGCGTGGAGAGAAGAAATTTGTGCGTGAAGACTAAGCATTTTGCTGTACGTTTTTTTCTTTGGTGCGTGAAGGAAGAGAGACCGAGACTGCTGCCATTTGTGCCATTTCTTTTAGACTGCATTTCTTTTGAGGAGAGGAGACTGAGCCTGTCCCTGCGTGAAGGAGGAGAGGGTGTTCCTTGCCGAGAGTTATAACCCTTGCGTGAACTCTTATCTGTGCAAACCAGTGAACTTGTGCGCCTATCATCTGGTGCGCCTTCTTTGTTGGCTGTACGTGGAGATTCAGGAGAGGAGACTCATTGCTGGAGCCCAGAGCAACTGTCCGTCCTCTACTCACGAAAGGAGACATTGCTAAGCAAGATTCGTGCTTGTGACTGCTACGTGTAAGCAAAGTCAGCAAATTGCAAAACTGTGTGTGGGTGTATGTCTCAAATTTCCGATGCACAAAGCACCGCGAGCAATGCACCAAATATTTGGGCATTGAATGACAACGAGGACACCACTGGGCTGTTCTTTGCCTTGGTCAACGAGCTACACAACACTGGGAACATTCTCTTTGACGAGATTGTGCGCCGAGGACTGTTGGAATACTTTTGGTTCGACGTTCGATGTCAAGCACGGCGGATTCGTGCAGAACTTGAACGTGGTTATGATGCAGATGACGAACGTGAAATAGAACGCCCACAGGAGCGTCGCGCTGTCTCACTGCACGAGCCTATAGAGCCCATCTTTGGGATGATTCCTTCAAGAATATCAGAGCCATTTTGAAAAATAAATAAATAAATAAGATACATTTTTGAGTTTTTGAAAATGTCTGCTCCAAAAATATTGCTATCCGATGCCCAACTCTTGAAAGGGCCAAATTTCGCCGCATGGAAAACCAAAATGCGGACGATTCTTCAATTCGAAGATCTTTGGGGGATTGTCTCTGGCAAAGACGCCCCTCCTGCAGACGATGATCTGTTGGAAAAATATGAAAAGGCTGATGCGAAAGCACTAATGCTCATCACCCTCAGTCTTTCTGATGAGGTGCAGCCATACATTCGGGAAGCAACTGCTTCTTCTCAGGCATGGAGCGCATTGTGTACCATCTACGAAGCTAAGAATCTGACGTCAAAGTTGCAACTTCAGACAAAGCTTCATACGATGAGTATGCATGAAGGCGAATCAGTAGAAGCCTTCTTGCGGCGTGTAGCTGAGTTACGTGCAGAACTCTCTGCACTCGGTGAACCAGTGGACGACAAGTTGCTAGTCCCGCTCACCCTGCGAGCTCTTCCTTCACGGTTTCGGACACTGATCACCACGTTGACAATCACTCAACAGGAGGTGAGTTTTGCAACCCTGGTGAATTATCTCCAGCAGGAAGAAGCCATGCAAAATGTACAAGAAGCCTTCGAAGACAAGGCTCTCATCACGAGGCAAAAACATAAGCCCTGAAAGGGCAATCGCCCCCAAAATCGAATAAAGATGCTCAGCAGCCATCTTCACAATGCCACCACAAGCGCCACCCTAAAGATAATCACAAGGCGGATCGGTGGTGCCACATTTGCTCCACGGATACGCACACGACTGCGAACTGTTATTACAATGGTCGCAAGTATGGAAATTCTGGCGAAGAGAGCACTTCTGGCCGAGGATATTCCAAGAAATCCCGATGGCATGCTCGTAATCAGAGGCAGAAGGGCCACATTGCTGCTCAGCAAGATGCCACCTCGATGAAGAGGTACCAGATACAACTCATTCTGACATTGTTCTAGTCTCACAGACTTCGCAGCCGTCAGAAGATGTCTGGTTGATTGATTCAGGCGCCAGCAAACACATGACTGGCAACAAGAAGTTGTTCCATACTCTGAGTGACCGGCCCACTGGAGATCGGATCACCATTGCAGACAATCAAGAGTATATTGCAGCAGGGATTGGTGATGTCATCATTCCTCTTGGAACACGAAGATGTACACTGACAAAGGTGCTCTATGTTCCAGGTTTGACTTCAAATCTTTTGTCTGTAAGTCAACTTCTTAACCATAGAATGCAGGTTGAATTCTTTGTTGAAAAAGGGGTCAAGTCCTGCATCATTTCCCAGGGAGAGTCAGTCATTGCTCAAGCATTTCTGAAGGGCCGTCTATTTGCACTGGATGCGGTCACTTCATCTAGCGTTGCTCTCTCTGCATCAACGGCAGAGTCCACTACACTTTGGCACTTTCGATATGGTCATCTTTCACGGGCTCGCATCAACTCAAGTGCGAAAGAAATGGTAAGAGGGCTTCCTCCACTCTCCCATTCCTTACCTGCTTGCTTCAGGATGTCTTCATGGGCAAACAACATAGAGGTCCATTCAAACAGAGCTCTTATCATTCTACAGAGCATCTTCAGGTCGTTCACACCGATCTGTGTGGACCCCTGCCAGCTAGCTTTCAAGGTTTTGTGTACTTTCAGCTCATCATTGATGATTACTCACGGAAAATGTGGGTATATTTCCTTCGGAAGAAGAGTGAGGCACTTGCAAATTCCAAACCTTCTACCAAAGAAGCCACCAGCAAGCTCTGGGAAGCCTCTTCTTCTCTCCTCCGCTCGATCGAGGGGGAATTTGTGTCAAAGAAGTTTTTAGCATACCGAAGCAAAGATGGCATTCAACAACATTTGATCGCTCTCCTATACGCCCCAATGTAACGGGATTTCCGAGCGCCACAACAGATGGCATGGAGATGGCTCGTCAGATGCTCTCGACCGCCAAGTTGGAGGATCGGGTTTTGGGGTATGGCGGTCCCAGACAGCAGTTGTATTTACTCAACCGGCACCCACGAAGATCTTACAGAGTAACAAGACACCTAAGAGGTATGGACCGGTCGTAAACCTTCTATTCATCATTTAAGAGTTTTTGGTTGTACTGCATATATGCATGTTCCAGATAAGAGAAGGAAGAAGATCGATCCAAAGACACTACCATGTCTTTTCTTGGGGTATAGTACTACCTCAAAGGCATATCATCTCATGGATCCTGAGACGAAGAAGATCTACGAGAGTCGAGATGTGGTATGTGATGAGTCGTCCTTTGACTCCTTGCCACACAATGGAGATCCAGTACCGACCTCGTCACATAGATTGCTCACACATCCAGATGATGAGCAAGATGATTCTTCTCAGAGAGAAGAAGAGCTGAGTGGAGACTTGTTCGTTGATCTTGGCACACTGGAAAACACATCTTCACATCAGCAACGCCAACGTCCGAAATGGGTCCAGAGTACTATCAGGGATGCACACCTGAACTCACTTCCTGGTACTTCTACGGGAGTTAGAACACGAAGTCAAGCAAGACATGAGGTAAATTTTGCACTCATGAGTTCAGTTGTTGAGAGCACCGAACCTGACACTGTTCGTGAGGCATTAGACCAACCACAGTGGAAACAAGCTATGGATGCTGAATATGATTCCCTGATTCAGAATCGGACGTGGGAACTTGTCGATCTGCCTCCAGGTAAGAAATCCATTGGCTGCAAATGGATTTTCAAAACAAAATATAAGGCAGATGGTTCAATCGACAAACACAAAGCACGACTTGTTGCAAAGGGTTATGCTCAGCAAGAAGGAATTGACTATGACGAGACCTTTGCACCCACCGCAAGATCAAAACCATCGAGTCAGATGTGCACCTAAGCAAAGACAAAATGGATGGAAACTTCAGCAGATGGATGTCAAGAGTGCTTTTCTAAATGGTGATCTACAAGAAGAAGTGTACATGGCCCAACCTGAAGGGTTTGTAGACGAGCATCAACCACACAAGGTATGTCGTCTGATAAAGTCTCTTTATGGACTTAAACAAGCACCTAGGGCATGGTATATAAAAATTGATGATCACCTATTGCAGCATGGATTCACTCGTAGCCCCTCAGATACAAATTTGTATATCAAGAAGGTAGGAACAGAGATTGTCATTCTGGTTTTGTACGTAGATGATCTTGTGATCACAGGAAGTTCTAACAATCTTGTAGATGATGTAAAGAATGATCTGAAGAAATCCTTCGACATGACTGATTTGGGGCTACTTCACTATTGTCTTGGCTTAGAGATATGGCATAAGAAGAATCATATCTTTGTCTCCCGGATGAAATATGCCAAGACACTCCCGAAAAGTATGGGATGTCGATCAGTAAACCAATGTCCACACCTATGGAAAAAGGTTTGCAATTATCTAGATTCCGGATTCACCACAGTAGATGGCACTCACTACAGCAACTTGTTGGGAGTCTCATTTACTTGACTTATGTGGAGCCGAAGAAATGCGATAGCAGCAAAGCATGTGTTAAGATATGTCCGAGGTACAGCTTGACTTTGGTCTCGCAGAGTATCGAAGAACACTCGCTTCTTCTTACAGGATATACAGACTCGGACTATGCAGATCCGTTGATGACAGGAAATCAACTTCAGGATATGTTTTTCATCTCGGATCTGGACCTATCTCGTGGATTAACAAGAAGCAAACTGTTGTTGCTCTCTCATCCACTGAGGCTGAATACCACGCCGCACGAGGAGCTGTGTGCGAAGCAATTTGCTTACGCCGCATTCTGGCAGATATAGGGATTCTCAAGAGAAACCTCCCATCATTCATTGCGACAATCAAGGTGTGTCAAGCTTGTGAAGAATCTTGTTTTCCATGAACGAACAAAGCATATTGAGGTCGAATGTCACTACATTTGTGAAATGTGTCTTAAACCACCAAATTCAGCTCCAAGATCGCCCTACCGATTCTCAAAGTTCATAGATATTCTCACCAAGCCTCTCGGCAAGGTGAAGTTTGATTTGTTTAGGGGGTACATTTGTAAGAGCAATGTATTAAGGGGGGGAATGTTAGCAAATTAATACATTTGTTAGTATTTGTTAAACGGACGGTTGAATAACCGTCTCTTCCACCGCTGCCTCCCTATCGGCCTATATAAAGGCGTGCATTGTATTCATTTAAAAATATAGCAATATAAAACAATCTTCTGCAGTTTAGAAATCCAACTAACTGTCGTGCCACCAACAAGTGAATACATAACCGTGGTGCTCCTCCTACCATCTAAATCTCCAGCTATGTCTGCATCAACATATCCATGTAAAGAAACCTTTGACCCTCCATAAAGACAATTTCATTCATGGTCCCTCTCAAGTATCTCGAGAGTCCACCGAACCTGCATTCCAGTGCTCCTTTCCTGGATTACTCATGTATCTGCTGACAACTCCCACTGCATGGGCAATGTATGGTCTTGTGCATACCATAGCATACATCAAACTTCCAACTGCTGAAGCATATGGAACTCTAGACATATATTCAATCTCTTCATATGTTTTAGGACATTGTTCTTTACTCAACTTGAAGTGCCCTGCCAATGGTGTACTTATTGGTTTTGCATCCTGCATCCTAAACTTGTCCAACACCTTGTTCACATACTCTTCTTGAGACAAAGTCAGTATTTTACTCTTTCTATCTCTATTGATTCTCATGCCAAGAATTTTCTTTGTTGCACCTAAATCCTTCATGGAAAATGTATTGGCTAACTGTCTCTTTAGCTCATTTATATCCTGCAAGTTTGACCCTGCCACAAGCATGTCATCCACATACAACAACAAGATAATATAGGTGTCATTATCTAGTCTCTTAAAATAAACACAATGATCAGAATGACATCTAGAGTAACCTTGTTCTATCATGAACCTGTCAAATCTCAAATACCACTACCTTGGAGCTTGCTTAAGGCCATACAAGCTCTTCTTCAATCTGCACACCAAATTCTCCTTCCCCCGACTTCATATCCCTGTGGCTGCTCCATATATATTTCTTCCTCCAAATCACCATGAAGAAAAACAGTCTTTACATCTAATTGTTCAAGATGCAAATCTTCCACAGCTACCAAACTTAAAACAGTTCTAATGGAAGTCATTTTAACAATAGGAGAGAAAATTTCATCAAAGTCTATACCTTTTTCCTGTGCAAATCCCTTCACAACAAGTCTTTCCTTTTACCTCTTTTTGTCACCTTCTTCTTCCTTCAACCTATAAACCCACTTATTCTGTAATGCTCTCTTTCTGCAAGAAATTGAACCAAATCCCAAGTTTGGTTGTGATCCAAGGAGTCCATCTCCTCATCCATACCTTGCTCCCACTTTTTCCGTGTTTCTACCTGCATTGCTTCTTCAAAAATTCTGGTTCTCCACCATCTATCAATAAACAATAGTAAATCTCATACGAAGATAATCGTGCAAGAGGTTTACTTACCCTAGTAGAACGTCTTACAAGATTTTTTGGATTTTGAGGCTCTTGTTGTTCTTATTGATTTTGATCTATCAGAATCAACACCGACTGTGCTAGATTGATGCCAACTTGTTGATTTTCCAGTCCTTTGAGCATTTCTCTATCTTTTATCTCATCAAGTGCTACATACTCAGAATTTTCCAGCTTCTTATCTTATAGTTGTTCCCTATACATAACCCTTTCATTGAAAATAATATCCCTACTCCTAATGATTTTCTTCTCATCCAAACTCCACAACCGGAATCCAAAATCATCAGTGCCATATCCAATGAAAGTACATTTATTTGACTTAGCTTCTAGCTTGGTCCTATTCTCTTTATCAATGTGCACAAATGCTTCACAACCAAAAACTTTCAGAAAAGAATAGTTTACCTCCTTACCGGTCCAAGCCTCCTCGGGTACTCCACCTTCCAAAGCACTTGAAGGTCCTTTGTTTATCAAGTAAATAGCAGTATCTACAACATCCACCCAAAACTATAAGGGCAATCTAGCATGCAATCTCATGCTCCTTGCACGCTCCATGATAGTCATGTTCATTCTTTTTGACACACCATTCTGTTGTGGTGTTCTAGGAACTATCTTCACCCTATGGATTCCATTCTGTGAACAATAGTTATTAAATTCATTGTTGCAGTACTCTCCACCATTATCTGATTTGAGACACTTCAACTTCAAACCTATTTCATTCTCAACCAAAGCTTTCCACTTCTTGAAAGTATTAAATACATCATATTTCTTCTTTATATAGTAAACCCAAACCTTCCTAGTAGCATCATCAATAAAAGTAACATAATACCATGAACCACCAAGAGAAGATACCTGAGCCGACCCCCACACATCCATATGAACAAGCTCTAACTTGTGCTCCTTCTTGGTTGATCCAACCTTGAGAAATATCACACGCTTTTGTTTCCCATACACACAATGCTCACAAAAGTCCAGGTCTATGTTTTTCAAATATGACAACTTTCCCTGTGAATGTAAAATCTTCATCCCCTTCTCACTCATATGGCCAAGTCTGTGATGCCATAGAGTTGTGTCTATACATGTAGTAGCTAAAATAGAAGATGGATCAGTACTAACAGTGGATAAATACAAAGTACCTACTTTCTTACCTCTTGCTACCACAAGAGAACCCTTGGTAACTTTCCAAGAATCTCTTTGTAAATATAACCATACAACCATCATCTCCTAATTGCCCTGCAAAAATTAGATTCCTCCTCAAGCTAGGAACATGCCGACATTCTTCAACACCCAAGTGTTACCATTATGCAATTTAACATGAACACTGCCTTTTCCAACAATGTTACATGGCTCATCATCACCAAGATATACCTACCCAAAATTCCCTTGAACATAATCTTGAAAATATTGTCTATGAGGAGTTGCATGAAATGAAGCACTAGAATCTAAAACCCAAGATTCTGATTTACTATCTAAAGAAAGAATAAGAGCATCTTGTAACACATCACTTGCTACGTTTTCCTCTTTGCTCCCTTCTTGTTGATCTTTCCTTGATTTTAAAGACCAACAATATTTCTTTGCATGTCCCACTTTTCCACAATTCCAGCATACCATCCTGCTTCTAGATTTAGATCTTCCCTTCTTAGACCTTCCACGGTGTCCAAGACCTTTTGCTTTTTCCTTCTGTCTTCCCCTGTTCTCTACACTCAAAGCATTACCAAATGACTCACCTATGATTTTTCTTCTCATCTCTTCACTAAGAATCACACCAATAACATCATCAAAATTTAAAGTGTTTGAACCAAAAATAGAATTACTCACAACCATAACCAAAGTATTCCAACTTTCAGGCAATGAGCACAAAATCAAAATATCCCTAACTTCATCATCAAAACTTACTCCTACAAAGTTTAATTGATTAGTAATCGTGTTGAATTCATTCAAATGATCATTTACTGAATCACCATTTGACATCTTCATATTAAACAAACTTTTCATGAGATATACCTTATTGGAGGCTGAGGGTTTTTCATATAATTTACCCAATTTTTCCATTAGATCTACCGTTGTCTTTTCCGTAGAAATATTGAAAGCTACCGTAGTTTCCAAGCACAACCGTATCGTTTCCAATTGCCTTTCGATCAAGAACATCCCATTCTTCATCTTTCATAGCTAACGGCTTTAAAGCTTTCCCTTTCAATGGTAGATAAAGATCCTTTTGATATAGGTAGTCCTCCACTGCATCTTCCATAGCTGAAAGTTTTGGCCGTTAAAATTCTCAACCCTGAACTTGCTATCTTTTGTCATTGCTCCCACTCAAACAAGAAACCCTCCTATGATATTTTTTCCCAAAACAAAATCATGATCTCGATACCAGTTGTTAGGATCGAAACACAGATGAGCAATAAAACGGAATTAAAATAGAAATAATATAAGCATGCAATCACAAGATAAACCCAAGATTTAACGTGGTTCACCCAATGTGGGCTACATCCACCAGAAACAAGCCATCCTTCTCCTTTATTCAGTCAGAGGAATACAATACAATTCTCTCTTTTTCATATTCTAAAGAGTAAATCCATGCACATATATATAACTTGTGCACCTCTTTGTAAAATTTTGCTTCAACCACAAGCAACCTAAATATAGCATGCTTATAAATAAGACATGCATATAAATAAGACAAACATAAAAAATAACAAATCCCATCTATTAAGAAGACAATGCTATTTTTATTCATGGCTAGAGGCATTCCTCCCAAAAGCAAGGAAAAAAATTTGCCACTTCATCTTGCAGTTAGACTCCACATCTTCAACATCTTTGAGGTGAAAGGTACTTGATTAGAATATCAATAACACAAAGCAAAACCCTCACTCGCTTGAATTACATACATGTGTGCAATTGATGCTTCAAGGACCAAAATAGAGGAAAATCCCTTATGACAATGAAGAAAAACCATACGACACCACTCGCTTTTTGTAGAAATTTGTAGAAAGAAAAGATGCAAGTTTATTGTGAAGCACTACTTAAACACTTCCTCCTCCTCTTGTTTATCTTAGTTATGAAGCCACCTTTTAATTTATGATTTTCTCATACCTTTGCAAAGTTAGGAAGTCTATTAACAGAGTGAATCATGGATTTCATTGTAATATTGGCCGAATTCGCTTTGACATTGCTCATATTTGCAATGAATATGGGAGATGCAAAAATTGAAATGACAATTTTGTATATGGGGAATATTTGTATGTGGTTCATGTGTCTCCTCCAAAGAAAGAAAAGTTTTACATATGTTCCTTTCAACATTTTCCCCACCCCTGAACTTCTCCTCCGCCAACCCCCTTCTTTGCCACCCCTCTTCCTCGTCCAATGTTTCACTCCTCCAAGTTTGGCTTATTCAATGCATCTCCATTGAAATCTCCAATGCACCGCTACTATGCCATTGCTAATACTTTTCAAATATGGCTAAATCTTATGTTTTCTTTCTTATTAAGGAGATAATGGATATTTTATCCACGATGGTATTTTTTAAATATCATGATGGTAATTTTTAAATATAGTCCTTCTACCGTCAACTAAGGAATAATTAAGCATAAATGAATATTGATTATGATGGAAATGGAAGTTATTTGGTTGTTTTTTACTTAAAAGTTTTTGTGTGGAGTTTTCGTGACCAAGGAGCCAAGTCACTCACTCGATGAAACATGGGTTTGCATACGATGTATGCGGTATTTTCCATGAATAATTTCATGTGAGCTCTAACAAAGGAGAGAAGCACATTCTCTATATCATGGTGGTGACAACACTAAGTTGAACACTCCTCTTGTGTCTTGCTTTGCATTCAAAACTCTTTCCAACTTTGTAGGAGTGTTTCTAAAAAATTGCTCCCATTTTTTTGGGCAAAGCTCTTATGAGGTAATCTAAGATAAGGTGCTTGGAACTATTTCAAGAATTATAATGGGGGTGCGTGAATTCAAGTGTTGGAGGCATCTAGGCACGAGGTCAAGGCTCTTTTAGAGATGTGGCAAAGTTTTTGCAAAGCCACGTGTCGTGAGGATATGGAGGAATTTTTAGGGTGGAAAATAATTTGGATTTGAGCTCGTTGCTTGTTTTTTTTGCACCTTTGGATTATTTGCAAGGTTGTCACTCATAGGTTTTGGTGTTTACTTTGCTTGTTCCTCGTAGTTCTCTTTGATATTAAACAATAGTTTTTATGTTGTTTTTTAGTGTTGTATACACATTGTGTATAACACAAGGCGGATATGTATACCACAAAAGGGTGTGGGATTTGAACACGCAACCTCATATTTATAACTAGAAGACCCTACCAAGTGTGTTATATTGTGGCATAAACACATCCATGCAAAAAAATACATGTAATAAAATAACTCCCCAACTATGTGTATACCACACTAGTGGGTCCCACACCTATGTATGTATGCATGGGGGCATTCACGAGCCCCCATATGATCCTAACGACTAGATCACCACATGCATTAAATGTAAGGTGAACAAGGGTGAATGCAAAGGACTTGTCAATATACAATATACATTGCAAACCAACTTGTGACTCAAAACAATGTGGATGTATAATACAATATGAGGGAGATAATGAAGTAACTCGGAAGGGAGTTGGTCCCGATCTACAACTATAGGCGAAATGCAATGTAGTGTGAGCTCAACCCCAACCATTAACCCATCTCACCAAGCAAACGGTCCACTCGGATAGTCTTGTAACCAACTCACTCTAGAGTACGGATGTTGTCATGGATGTTTTATGTGAGTACTCAATCCAAATTTAAAATAATATGTCGAAAATAGTATGTTTTCCACTTTTAGAAACCCTCACCCCGAGCCTAACTTATAAAATGCCTTCGGTGTATCCGGATGAGTTATCTATTTTAGTCTAAATAATGCCAACTATTTTTCCCCTCTAGGAATTTAGAAAGGGACCTTCGGGAAGAGCTATGGGAAGAAGATAGTTCCTAAGGCTCTTCCCACAATGGATGCCTTCGGCGAAAAATTGGGAATGACATACCATGTGGGAAAAATGTAGTAGTAATAATAAATTGTGAAGAACATACAAAGCCGGACTTGTTGTGAAACTTGAATACAAGTAAATGCACTCAAATTTACTCAAATAAATATTTTAAAACATTCTAAAATACTATTTTTGTTTATAAGAAAAATCTATAATTTATTAGTAAAAGTTATACTTCAGGGAAAAATACATGTTATCATCGACTTGTCTAAAATTTATAAAATACAATGTAGATCATGATCCACAAAATTTCAATGACACCAAGAATGGTGTTATCAGAAGGATGATGATGCCCCTAATTAAGGGAGGGGCCAATATTTGAACATGGTTCAATAATTGATATGAGTCTTAACCACACAATACCCAATAGTTATTATAGTACCCCGAGATAGTTGTCATAGTATTATCTAGTGGTTATTTATTTTTAATATGATAATCATGTAGAGTATCCAATCACATCATTACATGTAAGAGTTGTCACCCACATGTACAAGTATTAAATATTGAATGTTCAAGCATTATCACCCATGTCCAAGTATTGGTTTCTACTATGATTGTAGTGTAGCTCAAATTTATTATTTTAAATCAATTCAAAATATAGTTTTCTCTCTAATTAAACATTGCAAAAAAATTTAGAATTACAATTTGGAGAAAATTTTGTGATCCCATATAAAATACCTAGAATTGATTTTGTAGACCCGTAACTTAGGGTGTACCACTACCGAACGTATATAAGTTTGTTAAGCACTTAAGGTAAGGGATGAGTTATGTATGAAGGCCTCACTTAATTTAATAGTGGGGTTTTATTTAATGATGTTGAAAATATATAAAAATAATAAATATTTTAGGTAATGAATGTCAACTTATTTATTGATTAAGTTTGTTTAATTGAAATTAATATTTTTATTAAAGAGAAATATATAGTACATCACTAATAATTACGCCGAAGGTGTCCCCCTATGGGAAAGGCCCTTGTGGACGTTTCTGTGAATGTGTTAAATTTGGCGGTTTGTGGCATGCAGAGCGTTTTCACATTTTCAGGCTATTTTTAACAGTTTTTGGATCCTTGCATGCTCGGCTCCATGTGCCACCGCTTATGCACATGCTTGAGTAGAGATGGCATGCTCGATTTTCTACCCCATGGCCTCCACAGTTAATGGGTGTGTTCTTTCTTGTGGGATCCATGCATGTTATGTTTTAATTTTCTATAAATTCTGTGACCATAAGCTTAAGTAGAATTATTCCCTCTATACGGGAGCTAGCATATTTAGGCCATACCATTGAATTATAGAGCAGGTTCAAGAATTCGTTGTGGAGGCTTTGGATTTCGGTAAGAAAAAGAAGGCGAAGAGTGTTTTGCCTGACAAATGGAGATGTCTCTGCAACTATGAAGTTAGCTAATCCTGTCAACAAAGAGTGTTTGACATCATCGAGAACATCAGAGGTGGAGGTATCGCAGAGGGGCCATTCTGGAAAGGAAGCAGCAAAGAAAACTAGAGCGAGGGCTCTGACAACGACTATTTATGTAGAAGAACCTGAAGTAAGAAAAACCACACCCAAAGTTGTCAAGGAGAATGGTTTCTTGCCAAAGCACAGGACAAAAGAATTGAAAGGAATGGGTGCTACATCAAATGAGTCAAAGATCAATGAATTCTACTTCGATTCGCAAGAGAGGAAAACTTCTGGTCATGGCAACAATAGGCCTTTGGGAGAGGATGTTTCTCTGACAGAGGTTCAGAAAGTTGCAGATGGTCTTGATGATCAAAAATAGGAAATTTTGACTCACGATAACATTAATGCTACTGACATCCCTATAATTGATGGGATAATTATGGATAAGAGTAGTCGATAAGCGTGCTTACACAATTTGAAGGAAAAAAATACTCAAGCATCGTAGCAATGAGCCTGAAAAGCCCTTGAGTGCATGGGTTCAATGTAATAAGTGCACAAAATGACATCGGATTCATGTTGAACTAGCTGAGTATATAGACATAACAAACTCTAGATGGTATGTAACTCTTTTCATTGTTGTTTTTTCTGAAAGGTGGAAATTCTTCCCAAGTTGGTGATTGTTACATGAAACAAAAATGTTTAAGATTTGTGATTAATCCAACCGGCATTTCACCATTCATGACTTTTGGCTTTATTATTTAGTAAGTTTTGTGTTGCAAAGTTTTTCTTTCTGTGGGGATCAAATTTGATATATTTGGGTCGACTTGTTCTTGGGATCTTTGAATAATTCAATAGTATATTTGTATGGAATTTTTAAATTATCTTCTTTTAGATGGTAAATTCAATTCAAGAGGTAGAAGAATACCAAAAAATGGATAAAATCATGATTTTGGCATTACCTTGCTAAAGTACATGATTGGTAGCAAAACTAGTTTCTACAAACACGTGGTGTCTGCCTTGGTTTTTTGTCTAGCAATTCACCATGGGATTATCATGCATGTTTTTACATTGCAAGACTTTCAAAATATTCTTGATTTCTTTTCTAACCCGAGGGACAACAAAGTTACAGGATATTCCACAGGATCCCTGTTGTATCCATGTCCTTTGTATCTGGTACTAATCCTGGTAGAGATATTTCAGGGACATGTACTTGATATACAAAAAACTTGTCATATCTGGACATGTTTGGATAGACATGATCACATTTGGTCTAAGGTCATATCTTGGCCATACACAATATGGCTATATTTCATGCTTGATAAAAGAGGTAAAAACAAAAAAGCCCTAAATTGTGCAGTGATCTTGACTCCTAGAAAGTAAAATCATGGCTTGTTATCAATTGAAAATCATCAAGCATAAGGCCAAAATATTGATTTTCACACATTAGTTGTATGCAGTACTGATTCTATTGACAACCTGGTTCAACATATAAAACAGAGGTTTGGCAGTGATGCATTTTGGTACATATCTCGCCCTTTGTGCTCCTTTGGAAGAAGCAAGTACAAAGGCAGGGCCTTATGATTCTGCAATGATTGATGTGCAAGAATGCGTGCATATGCTCTACATGTTTTGCTAAAATAGAGAGTTGTTTACAGAAGTTATCTTTTATTTTATTCCTGCTTATGGTTTTTGTCTAATGTATGACTTTGTTGGTTAAATCATTTTTCCTACATCCTTCTCAATGTTTTGGGCTTCAAAAATGTTCAATGCCATGATGTTTGTTTGTCTTTCAATCAGCCTCACGATTTCATAATTACAATTCAAAAATTTCTTGTCTTTCAATCAACCTCTATTACAAGATTACAATTTTAAATAGACATTTTAAAAAGACTTTTCCTTCTCATGGAAGCTGAATTTGAAGAAATGAGATTGGCCAAATACAATCATGTGGTAACTTATGAAATTTATCAATACCTCATAACAATTATTATCTTTATAGCATGAATTCATAAGAATGTGTAAGACCATTTATGCCTGCAAAATTCAAGAGGCGTTGTTAATGAAACTCCACATACATTTTGATCGTGGTTGAAGAATCGGTAGAACAAATGTGGAGGGGCTTATTGTTTTATTAGAGACTAGTGATTAAAATCTTTATATCTGTTAAGAACAAGATCCTTCAAAAAAAAAAGTGAGCATGAAATACACATTTCATGTAGCATCGAGAGAGTAACATAAGCGGTGGAGGTTCATCTAATTCATATTCTAGCATTTATGGACCATATGAGTATATCAAAGATGTAGAGCTTTAGTATAGAGAATAATGGTGATCATCTCCAATGAGATCAATGTGTTGTTGCTTATTAGATCTTAGATTTTACTCTAAATTTCTGAAGCTATTCAAAGTAGCTATTTTTTTACTTTGAAAATTTTAGAGTTATCTGCTTTTAATGATTTTTTGCACAAAAATATGTTTATTGTAGATATATATACATGTACATATACACAGATGTAACCATGCCATATCGTATCCTACAGTCCCTGAAAAACTGTTGGATTTCTATCTAAGTCCTGGAACTTATGGCAGACATTTATACTTATCAATTAATGTATATGCAAGCCCTGCTATCTATTCCGGCCCTGTATGATAAAAATGATTATGAGTTGTATGCAACCCTTTTCCTTCAACATCGTCTAAGCCTACTATGTAACTTGGGGAGTCTGCTTCTTTACGATGCAAGCTCAATGATATCTTTACTTGTATCCTCTTTGGAATCATCACTTATCCTTGAAGCACATGTAAACTTGATGCTCTGTTATGCAGTCAAGAAGTATCAACAGAATTATAATGGTGAAATTAAGATCAAGCACATGTATTAATTGCTATCATCTAGAGAGATTACATAATACATATAATGCACAAAAGATAATGGCTATGGCAATGCAAAAGGTTGTGCAAATACAAAATCTTGTGAGCCATACCAACCATGGGATAAATTCCATACATGGTGTACTGGGATGATGCTCTCACAATAACTAATAGGCCAGGAGTTGATAATGATCTACTACCTAGCTACTGACACCATTAGCGAGTTTGTGCTCATGAATGATCATATAATCAATTAGTACGCATGCACAAATCAAACATTTATCTTTGATAGACATTCTCTGATGGCAAAAAGGGTGGGATCTTTAAGTGGGATTTGTATACTTTTAATTCTTTGCATTAAATTTGATGTCCATTTGATTGCATCACGTAAAAGTTTTTTTCCCATCTTTAAGAAGCCAATAAAAATAGTAATATCATTATCTTATGGTAGAGTTTGGTGACTTTTTTGAGAAATAGAAAGAGAATGTAATATGCGTAAAATCCAAGATAAGAACCTTGAGATTGATATCTTCTTGCTTATTACTTTAGATTTGAACTCCCTTGTAATGTTCTTGTACATGTAAGACCCGTCTCGATTTTGAAACTTCCTAACTTAGTATGTTCTTTGTGTGCAGATTTCTTATGCCTCACATCTTAGGCCAAAATCCATTATTGCCTTTTCCTTTGCCTTCATACCAAATGATATGATACTTAGATTGTTTCCCATCTTAAAGTCTTTAATTTCTCGATAGTAATGGATACAATGATTTGATTGTTTCCATGCTTAAACCCTACTCAACATAGTCCTAGAAATGACTATAATGTACCTTCACACACTGGGGGACATCTACATAAAAATAATACAATCAATAGCAACATTTGCACTCTGAAACACAAGATTCTACTGCAAATCTTAAAGGTGGTAGAAACATTTACTTGTGGCTTAGTAGTTTGGGTTGGAATAAGAAAAAAGGATTGCTTTTGTCCAGTAGTATCACCTTTACTTGTTAGGTAGTGTTTGATTTTCTTGATGCCATGCTTGGATTAGTTAGGTATTTCTTATTTTGTGTCATGAGATGTTTGGACTTCGTGAGTATTGTTTATTTAACACGGAGATTTACATTCATACATGAAAGCCTTGTGGGAATTGAATTTTGAAAATAAAATTTCAAAGCTTGTGTCCTGCTCGGTTGTCTCGAGTGTCTTTGGTCTAGATGGTTCAGGCTTATTTGATTGATTTAAGGATGATATTCCTTGGATCATATGTTAAATGCCTTCTATGTTTTTCCGAGTGTTTGTCGAAGTTTTTATTATTTGAGGTGGTCTTGCCTATACATACATACATATATATATATATATATATATATATATACATATATATATATATATATATATATACATATATATATATATATATATATATATATATACATATATATATATATACATGTATATATATATATATATATATATATATATGTATATATATATATATATATGTATATATATATATATACATATATATACATATATACATGTATATATATATACATGTATATATATATATGTATATATATATATATATATATATATATATGTATATATATATATACATGTATATATGTATATATATATATATATATATATATATGTATATATATATATATATATAGGAAAGACCACCTCAAATTATATATATATATATATATATATATATATATATATATATATATATATATATATATATATTTAGATATATATATATATATATAATTTGAGGTGGTCTTTCCTATATATATATATATATATATAATTTTATATATATATAATTTTATATATATATATATATATATATATATATATTCTCTATGAAAAGGTTCTTAGCTCAATCTTGTAGAGGTTGGCATGTGTTCTAATGATTTGGATGCGATTTATTTGTTACGCTTTGAAAATCACCCAATTGCTTGTATTGTCTTATGAAAGTCATTTAGAAAAACATCAATATCCTGGGAAATCTAGTGGAATTGACCACACTCCTTGATTTATCCGGTTTGAGTTTTATTAATGTCGGTGGTACAAAAACATGGTGAAGTAGATAATACGTTAAGTTTAGGATTTGCATGCTTTAAGAAGATAATGTTACGAAAAGTGGATAGAGATAAAGGGTAGAGATTCAATTTATGCTTGTGCTTGTTTTTAGAAAACTAATTTGCGGAAGGCGTTTACTTTGAAGAAGGCTTTGCTGGAAAGTGTCAAATTCCGGCAACATTTTCCGGCTTAACCTTTCCGGCTATCCAGTTTGCTGTCTTATTTGCCTGAAAAACTGTTGTTATACCACTACTAAAATACAAATCCAATTAAATATAAAAAAAGATGATATTTCCAATGAATTCAATCCTTAAAGTAAATTGGAGAGGGTCATTATTTATATTTTCCCTTCTCCTTCCCGTCCCCCGAAAATAAAATAAACAAAATAAAGAAAGCAAAATGGACAGGACAAATTTACCCCGTGATATTGTGTTGATATTGTGTTTGATATTGTGTTGTTATACAGGTTTCAACCTCTCAGAAGAAAAGTGGCAGTAATCCTGCCAGCTGCAGCTACTCCACCGACCCTCCCAGCCGCCTGCTTCACAGTCACATCTGTCCCGCCAATTCAAAAATGAACTATATCATATCAATCTTAAGTCCTCGCTTTTAATAAATACGGTTAGCTTGCACCTTTGTGTATGCATCAGTTGAGAATAGGAGCAGGGTTACATATCAAAGCGAGGAAAACAGATTTGGATAATGTAAAAGCTTGTAAATGAAATATACGTGCAATTTTGTAACAGTGCATAGCTGATGTAAGAAACAGGTAACAAACAGGCAATACATACAGCTGGTGCGATATTTAGAGCAGTAATTGCATTTCTTATAGAGTCGGTCATTGCTATCTACCTGTTGTCCTTCTCTTACAGGCCTGCTTAAACTATCTCTCTCTATAAATACACCCCTGCATTTTTAAATTTACATCCTGCACCATCTCCACTTGATTGTTATAGCCAGCGCTTGCAACACCCTCTCGCCTCATATACGCCACAGTTCAGAGATATAACAGGTTTGCAAATTATTGTTTTGTTGCTATATGCCATTGTGGCCTTTCTATATACCTCTCACTCTTCAATACCAGTATAAGAACAATCTCATCGAGTTGAGTTCAGTACGTGCTCTGTAATTTTTGCATGAGTAGGTGGTACTAACAAACTGTTGTGTTTTTCATCAGCACAATCACAACTTACAACATAAAATGCTATGCGGCTAGGAGACTATAGAATGCGCAGTTGAAATATCACAGCCGAGGGCTTATCCAGGATCATTGTCACGAAGGCATAAAAACCTCACCAATCTTGAGTCTATGTAAGTAAACAAGATTAATTGATCAATTAGAGCCAATATTAACTATTCTCGGAGCACCTCTCAAATTAGCTATACCTCCTTTTTCCCTCACCTTAAGTCGGACTAAAACCTGGTATCAAAATGTTGTTATGTTATATACAAAGCATTCGAGACCACTTTGATGAAATAAACTGGAAGATTTTTTTGTTTCAAATCGATTTTTAGTGAATGAAAAAGGAGGTACGAGATAAGTTCACGGGTGCTCACTTTTTGAAATTGATATGTGAACAGTTAAAGCGTGAGTTGCAGCTTTAATCCTTATAGGTTTGTGCAGGCTTCGCAGAACAATGCAATCTCGGGACCACTTCCTGAAGAATTAGGCAGCTGGAAAAGCTCAAGACACTAGACCTCTCCAACAATCGTTTCAGCGGCGACATACCCACTTCACTGGGTCAGCTGAAGAATCTCAACTACATGTGAGTATTATAAATAACCCATTTTATTTCATGGTTGTGGACTTGATAATGACTAATGATGTTTTGGCCCGGGTTGATTTGTTGCAAACCAGGAGACTAAACAATAACAGCCTTTCTGGACCGTTTCCTGCATCACTAGCCAACATCTCTGGCTTGTCATTTCTATATGTCTCTATTCTTTATCCATCCTTTAAACCATTCTGATTTAGGATCAATCTCATCGAGTTCAGTCTACATGTGCTCTGTAATTTTTGCATGAGTAGGTGGTACTAACAGCTACTGCTGTGTTTTTCATCAGCACAATCACAACTTACAACATAAAATGCTATGCGGCTAGGAGACTATAGAATGCGCAGTTGAAATATCATCATCCTGCTTCTACATTCGATGGCATTCATCCAATGATGGCCAAATCTCATCCGAAATATTGGCTCATCATCAGCTGCAAACCATTCTGATCGAGTTCAGTCTACATGTGCTCTGTAATTTTGCATGAGTAGGTGGTACTAACAGCTACTGCTGTGTTTTTCTTCTACTTATCTTATTTCATTGCTTATGACTTTGTTCTTCTGTGCTCTATTTTCCAGAACTGTTGTCTTCTCCTTTGGCAAATGCTCTATTCTTCTCAAATTCTTCGTTCTTGCTTCACTTTGTGCTATTTTTTAAATTGCACAACACGAAAATATTGAAGCCAAAGTACTTAACTGACTTTTAGCTTCAATGTCTTTTAAACAATACCCAAAATCAAATGAAACTACTGAGGCCAGAGTACTTGACTGATAGGAACTCGAAAGAAGTAATCTTCAAATTTTGCATGCACAATCTTTCCACGTATTTCCTGCAGAGGATATATTGAGCTCTCTTTAATCTTCTCCATATCTTTGCGACTATGCTGAGATCAATTTTTGCATGCACAATATTTCCAAGTATTTCCTGCAGAGGCTATATTGAGCTCTCTTTAATCTTCTCCATATCTTTGCGACTAGGGCACTGGGCACTGATGCAGGGAAACAATCATTAAATAAGATAAATTCTTTCTCAGGGAATGTATTAACTAAAATACCAATCCACGGGTTAGGTTACAAATGATCATTGATAATCTTTATGTAAGATCTGCTGAAAACTACAATGAGCATGTCTGACATTTCCATAGTTGCATACAGAGAATTATGGATGAAATATATGATATATGAATTATGGATGTAGTTGCAATTTCAGTTTCAGCGAGCCAATGTTTTTTGCAATGTTTAGAATTCTTCAGCAGTTCTCTAACTGAAAGGAATGTACAGATCATTTTTCCTTTTGAAATGTTGTTTTAACTACATCTCCATCTCAATTGCATGACATTCACTAAATATCATGGTTCTGTCTTTGGCCTAACCATTATGAATGCTTGCCCTATAAAATTTCTGCTTTGTAGATTTATACATGAATAAAGCCGAAGACCAAATGACCAAATGTTATAGATGAAATGTCTAGGGTTTGGAGTATGCAAGCTCAAGATGTCTTGTTATTACGTCCAACATAAATTATGTAGGTGGATGGAGAGTTTTGGGACGAGTTACCCGGACGTGATGAATTTGAGCCGGTATAATGCAAAACACGAGTCTAGTGAGGAACCCGCGAGCCCGCCGATGTAAAAATGAATGCGAGGAGTGATCCATGACTCACTCAGCCATACGCATGAGTTGTACGAGGTGGTCCAGGTAGTCATGAAGGGCTCAGGGAAACAAATTGAAAGGATTTGAACTCTCTAAGTTGAGCCATGCATTAAGATGAGTTCATAGAACTAGACAGTCGAGAGATTGTAAGGGAATAGCTTGGAGCGGGTTGTGGGAACCTGAATGCAAGTCTTTACCTACTCGGTGGATAGAAAATACCTCGTTTAATGCGTTCAAGAAACATTACTCAGAGGTGAACCTATGCAGATAAGAAGAGCTTGACGAAGAAGGAGAGCTTGGTTACGGTAGAGATGAAAGAGCTCGAGCCTAACTCGGTGAGTTGGGTCATCGAGCCAACCACCGAGTTGGTTCTTTTTTGACCCATTCACATGGACCCCTCCCTCTTCAATGCAAACCGGTCAACAGGGGGCCCACCCTTTAATTTCAATTAAATTAATATTTTTATTTAAATATTTTAATAATAATATTTATTATTATTATTTAAATATTCTTTTAATTAATTGAGAAGACTTAGTCAACCAGGCATTAATGGCACATGATGGAAGCTTCTCAAAGTGGTTCAACCAACTATAATAAATGAACCATCATGTGCCTTTAGTTTAGGGATGTAATTATGAATTTTCCTCTTCTCTCTCACATATTCTTCTATAAATGTAATTCGGAAGCTCATTTCAAAGGGTTCCAACAGGTCAGATAGGTTGGAAAGTTATACATCTTAGGCAAGTGCAATTTTTCAAGAGTCCTCTCTCTTCTGCAAGTTGTCCTTGTGTGTTGAGAGAATTGTCAAGCCTCCTCTTCAAGACTATAATGGCAACCATTGCCTCTTCTGAATGTATGATGCATTGTGCACGTTATTGAAGTAATAAAAGTGTGTGTTTTGTGACTAATCTCGGTCCTTTCATCCTTCTATACTTCCTTGTGCCTTTTCTCATGCTTGTAGGTACACTGTGCAAGTCCACGTTTCGATTGCAGGTTCTTGGAGTTATGTGTTTATCAAGCGGTGGGGTATTTCATGTAATTGAGTTGTGGTGTCCATTCACCCTTCTTAAGTTCATCTTTCTTCATTGGGAAACTGATATATTGCTTTGTCTGATCAAGTTTAACAAAGGGAATGCATGTTTCTTATTCTGTGGTATTCTGTATCCTCTCTAAGTTGCAGTAGGTGAAGTTGACCTGTGGTGCACACACACTCTTCAAATTAACCCTTCCAGTGCTGGGAAAAACCCTTTATTTGGTGCATCATCATCCCTAGTATAGTTTTATTTCGTAAATATCTTTCCCTAAAACCCCATGAAAATGTTAGCATAGGACTAGATAGCCATTTTTATTACACTAAGAGTAGTACAACACTTAGTTTCGGAAGAGGAATTTGGCCTTCTCTACGAAAGTTCACCTCGAGCCCAAGTCCCGGCTTGAGAGGTGATCCCATGTGTCCCAATCACACCGAACATCCTGCTTCATATTCTAGCCATTCGAGGGTGCGGTGATTTGGCGACAACAATTTTCTCCATAGAACATATGAATTTAATAGATTGAAAAGGTGTTTCAAGGTCCTAATGAAGTTTTTAAAGTGGTTTCAATGCTTGAATTTTTATGAAGGTGTTTATACTTATTTATCTCAAGACTCGGTTCTTGAGCCCTTATTGCGCTTTGCCTCGCTTCATCGATTGAGATGGTTGAAGGCCTTATGCTATGATTTGGAGGTTAAAATGAGTAGTTTTAGAAAGTATACTCAAATATATTTATAATTGTATGATTTATGAGCCTTGATGATGAGGTTTTTTATGTGAACTCTTTCATTCTTTAGGACTGAATTATGGGTTCTTGAAGACCTAGTTGTGCATGTTTTCTTCTTGGTGTGTTTCATGGTGGAGATAGTTGATGCAAAGCTTTGTGTTCTTTTAGGTGATATTGAGCTATTGTCCCTAGGTTTTTGAATATTTTAGAGACTTGAAAAAGCTATAGTGTGCCCTGGAGGTCCTTGTGCATTTGTTGATGAAGAAGACCTTGTTTTAGGCTTGTTTTGAGAATCCTTGTGGTAGTCCTTATTGGTGTGACCCTTGTTGACCTACTTGGGTATTTTGGAAAGATTTATATGATTTTGTTGATATTTTTTATTGTTGTAATGATTGACCTTAATGGTCATAGCTTACCTAGATGTTTTTAGGAGATGATTTATATATAAAAGGTCATTGTATTTTCTCATTTGAGCCGTTGAGACAATGGGGTTATGAGAGAGCTAGAGAAAAAAAAGAGTGTAGAGGGCTCAAGGATAGAGCTAATAAGAGTGATGAAGTCCCGAGAAATAATATGTACAAGGTTAATAGATCTAATCAACATGTGAGTGGATAGATTTGATGGAAGTAGGAGAAGATGTGTTTTGAAGAGGGTTTGATGTGTATGGAGCTGAACTTGTGATCACAATCTATTATAGGTAAAACATATCTTTATTTATCAACCATTTTTTGTGTTTTAGTTGATGCTTGGTCACCTTGGGGGTTGTAGCCTCCTTGTAGTATTTGTGTCCTACTAAACTAGGGATTGGTGTTCCTTATGGGGTTGGTGTCTCACTAAACAAATCTTGCTTGATGTGTAATATTCTTGCAAGTCCTTTATTATGAGTAATATTAGTAGAGGTTTCAGTGGTTTTTCTTCCCCTTGAGGGTTTCCCACTTATATCTAGTGTTATTGTGTTCTCTCTTGTTTCTTACACTTGTGGATGGTTGTAACACACTTAATAAGCTCACATTTGATTATGTATGATGAATGGTTGATTTGAATGATGAATGTATGACATGGTAAAAGAAAGTAAAATTGTTGTATGACCGATTCGCCCACCTCGGGTCACTTTGCTTCTAATGATTGGTATCATAGCTAGGTCCTTGTAAAGAAAGTTTAACAGCTTGGAGGAGATCTTAGGTGTTTCTAACATTTTTCTCTATCTTTGCATGGCTATTTCGAAAATGGAATTGGTATTCTTATCTTGAAATTTTGTTTTGTTTTTGAGGATTTATGAATAACATAAGTAGGTGCATGTTCATAAACTAAAGGAAGAAATATATAAAAATCATTATGTCGGGCATATCCCTAAGTGAAACGTGAGTATAAGATATGCAATCATGTGGGTTAACCTAGAAATTGGAGAGTGAAGGAGAAAAAATTGGACATTTTTGGTCTCTACATTTAAGGCATGGGGTTCTTTCCTTAAAATAAAAACATATAAAAATATGATTTGTTTTCTAGGTAGAAATTTTTTGATTGGTATAATAAATATGATTTATGTATAGTTGTGTGTGTGTGTGTGTGTGTGTGTGTGTGTGTGTGTGTGTGTGTGTGTGTGTGTGTGTGTGTGTGTTGGCTTCGTCATGTTAGGCATACATGGTTATATTTTGCATATACATGAACATGTAATTTAAATGACACTTTTTCCTAATTTTCCTATTATTTTTGTTGGGTATGAAGTATTTTTCTTTAAACACTACCTTGATATGAGTGTTTGATATTAAAATAGTAAAAAAAAGGAAATATGTACTCTTCCGCCTCTCGTTGTTTTAGATGTACATGGCTTATGAGGAATGCATGGTTTTGTTTCTCTTACTCTAAATATTATTAGATATGAATATATTACTTAGAATTTTGTTGTTTGGACATTTTACTTTGAAAGTTAAACTCTTATAGAGAAAGGAAATAAACATATTTTATTCTTAACTCGAACAAGGCACTCTTATGTGGGTTTATTATAAGGAATAAATTACATGTCGGTTTATCTTTGAGATGACCCAAAATTTACATGAGCTTACTCATTAAAAAGATAAAAGAAATGAAGTTTACGATTTTATCATCGACGTGTTCTTGCTACAATAAAATAAAGGCTTAAGGAAATATCATCGTGTGAAAAAAAATATGATATGTTGAACTTTGTAATGCCCCATTCTCCATTCGACCATGTCATTAAGCTTTTAACCATGTCGCTAAGCTTTTATAATAAGTATTAATAAGTGGTAATAATAATAATAATAATATTTTTATTTATCGATCGACGTTATCCTCGCTTTCTGATCGTCGATTTGTCACCAACCTTGTTGTTAATTTTTGATAAGCGATTTTATTGTTTTAGTTTGGTCGCCTCACGGATCGAGCCTCGATTCGCGCAAGGGAAGCTGGTTCTTGGGTGGTGTCATCGTCAAGGACGTAATGTCTTGTTTAAGGTTCAAGTTTTTATCCTTGGCTGTCTAGGCGCCCTGGTATGCTTTGTAAATGTTTGGGTAAATGCCTTCAACCGCTTTCTCTTCTTTTCCCCTTGTGATAAAATTGGTCCATGTATGCCAAGTAAGATAATTATCAAGTTAGTGGTGAATTTGACCACCAACCTGCCACGCTGCTCCCGCCATAACCCAGCTCTCCTCCTTGCTCTTCGCTTCACATTTCGGTTCTCAGAGATACCATGTACAACATGTTTATTAAATGGATGTCTTTTAAAGTGGATATTGTGGATCCATTATTTATTCCTTGTTTCTATCACGTTAAGTGCCTTTGGAGATGTTAATACCGAATTAGGAGAGGGCTTCTTTCATTCTGACCTAAAACTATACATGGTTATTTACGCTTAAGGTGTTATATAATACTATTCGTATGCTTTTATTTATTTCAGATCAGATCTAACTACCGGACTTCTTGAAGCAAAGTGATTACATAAAATAATGCAGAGAAATGAGGATGAAGCTTTATCTTGCTCGACATTTAAGGAGAATTAATTAAATATAGATTAGGTCGTGAAATCTTAAAAGACGTGCTCGAATGGGAAGAATTTTTTTGGACCTGTGTATCACATAGATTCCTCCTCCAAGATAGACGTTATTTCCTTTTCAACGGGTGTACATTCTGAAGGTTTTCAGAAGGATTTCACTTTAGTTTTGAAAATGGTTATGATGAGGAAGACACTACCTGTCATTTTTGCACCATCTGTGAAGGGAAATTGTGTTGTATCTTACCGGATCTGGGAAACACGATTGAAATCTTATTGGGTTTTGGCCTGTGTTTTGTCTTCGTGATTCGTTATGGCTTGCTAGCCACGTTTTCTTTGTATTGGGGATCTGCATGCTCAGTGGATTGGGGATCTGCATGCTCAGTGGATTGGGGGTCGCGCGCCCAGGTGGAAAGCTCACATTTGTGAGTTTATTGCAACTTTTTTCTCTGCTGTATGGTCATTTTTTTTGGTGTGCGAGATCTGGCGCATTTTTTTGTCTTCCCTGGCCGCAATGAAGCCTCCTCATGCCTTATGCTGGTGCGCAGATCCTGGATGCCTTCCTTTTTCCTGCCCTGGCCGCGTGGGGGAGTGTGGGAGGAGTTATTTTGTTTTTATTTTGTGTGGACTATTTTAATGCGTGGAATCTTTCAACAGTGCAGTGTCTTTCAGCCTTAAAATCATCCACTCCAATGCTCTGAATTTTTCCCGAGATGGAGGAGAGTGGAGGATGGGCGTTTTGAAAATGGAGAAAAAGGGGTGTTAGGTCACTGTTGGAAACTCGTGGCTCTTCCTGGGGTTTATCTACACTGCAACTTCTTTTGCCTATGCGACTCCAACGCCTTATCTCATCGCCCTAGGTTTACACGACTGAAACCCTTCTGCTCGCTCAAGGAAACATGGACACTGAAACAAACCGTGCACAAAGTTAGCAGCGTCCATCCAAGGTTCGAGACTGCGAAACCCCCTTCTTGTGTGGACACTTGTAGCAACGATGGAGACCCCAGTCCAGCAGAGTGGAGGAGATTACCATGCCGAGGAAGCTTCAAGTAAATGCGGCATCGTTGAAGTTGAAGTTGAAATGGATGGCGAAGTCGAAGGGCACGTTGGGATTGGCGGAGACGCAAGATTGAAGGGCACCCTGTTGAAGCTGGAGAAAAAGGCAAGATAACTCTACACTTTTCTCTATTGTTGTTATATTTATTTTTATCGTGAAACCGAACCACCTTTTTCCTTGTATAAATTTTTCAATTGGACGTCTTACTAGGAGACCTCTCCTTTCTGCTTGTTCTATTTCTTGTTTTCACCTTTATCGCTATCAGTGTGTTAGTGAGAAACACGTATGTACCGTCGTCTCTGGGTGTTATGTTTTCTTGCTTGATTGTTCGACCTTCATCCTTTCGTTTTACGTATATCTTCTTCTCTACGATTGAGTTTTATATTATTATGTTGTTACCAGTATTATGTTGTTACCTTCGATAATCTTCTTGACATCAGAAAGACAGATTGTAGAATTGGAGTGATCACCGCTTGGGCTATCCGGGTTGGGTCGTCGGTATTAAAACTTTTAAAATGAAAGGTTTGCATGCAATTACGCATCAAATCTCGCGTGCTTAGACTCCCATATTATCTTTCAACTTGTTCCTAGGCATTTAAGGCCATCCTTAGAAGTACCTTAACCACCCCTATCCACTTGAACCATAATTAGCTTTTGATCTGCTAAGCTCGAGGTTTCTATCGTGTGAATCCAGTACCTCGTTCACACTAGGATAGTTATGGTCTAATCCCTCTCTCAGAATTATTGTTAATGGTGTTTCTTTCTATTTTTCCTAACTTGCATTCTTTCTCTTTTATAATTTTAATGCTATTAATTAATATTGGTCATTTTCCATGCACGTAATTTACCTTAATATTTTGTGATGGAAAATTGCCTTAAACGTTATTAATCTTCGGGAAAATTCATCGTGCATTTGATAGTCTTATGGATTCATAGTGGAAGGTTTTGTTTTATTAATGTCACTTAGATATTTATGTTTGTGTCTATGTGTGACGTTTGACTGTGTTACCAAGGGTTGCTTTAAAAATATTATTGTTTTGGGAAATAGGAAAATTATCTTAAATTAACCGAACTTTAAAATTGATGTGGAGGTTTGTAAATCTTTAGGGTTATAAAATTTGTTGAAGACATTTTCGTATACGCTTGTTTGATGGAACCCCTTCTTCTCTCGCGTGTTTTGCTACTAGCCCACAAGGCATTGGCCTTCTTGAATGATTGGGAAATCTCTTGGAGTTAGTGGCCAAACTAGTTTACTGTGCCCTTGCTTCGAAACTTATGTTGTGTGGATACTCTATGTGATTTCAGGTTTGAAACTCATTTATACATGGCTTTTTGTGTTAATTCTTGAAAACCGTGGTTTCCCTTTTCTTGGGTCGATCAACTCTTGTTCTTCTAGAAATATAATATTATAGCCTATGCATTTGGTACCTTTGATAAAATTCTAGATGGTTGGTACTATATATCAAATCGCAATCTTGTGATTGTTATTTAATTATTTACTTGATGGGAATCATGTTTTGTTAGATTGGTTATTTCTCCTTATAGGGCCAAGGGCCATTCTTTTTCGATTGTTATACTTTCGTTGTTTTTACTCCTAACTGAAGTATATAGTCTTTTCCTTGATTGGCATGGTGGAAACTTACTATAACTTGAAGTGTTGATAGTATTTAGAGGTTTGACCCAAATTCTTGCAATAAAGTGCTTCCTTTCATGGTATTGATAGATAACAGTTATGGTGGTTTTGGTGTAGCCTTATCTTGCTCAGTTCTCGCGAACTGACTCTTGTAGAAAATTTGTTGCAGATGGATTTTGTGAGTAGATGAGGGATAGACTAGTAGATTTTTTTGTCATCAACCTCAGTTGAGAGGTTCTTTTGCTCGAAACCTTCTTACGTTGTTCAACTATTGATAACGTCCAGTGGAAAGTTTAGAAGAGGATCAATGTCTTAGTATAATGTATTGTGGACTTTGTCATCTGAACTTTGGAAACCTTGTATTGTTTGACTATCATTGAAATTATAAGAAAATTTGGTTACTGTTGTTGAGTGACTTTGTTGGAGTATCAGTATTTTAAGAGTTAATGTAACCTTGTTTTGTTCTTGTAAATGAGTGTTGTTACAACTTTACCCTTGAGAATAAATGTTGAGTTAAATCTTGCTATGACTTAGTAATAATGTTTCATAAGTAAACTAACATGGGATTGTTTAATACTTCTGGAAGTTAAACTAATAGTTGTATCCAAATAAAGTAACGTAGGGGTCACCAACTTGAGAGCAAGTGCTTCTTTAAGTAAGCAAAGGCGAGACTATCATTGCAAGTAAAATTATATAACATGATAACCCTAGCTCCTCTAGTGAACATTATTCCTTTTATGGTGAAATTTGTAAAATGACCCTAAGGTGAAATGAACTGTTAGTTGTTAGAAGATGATAAGATTTAATAAGCCAGAGAAAACAAATTGGAGATCTCACAATCTTTCTCACCGCCATTTGGAAAGTAAATTTTGCTCCTTGGTAATACTCATTTAGCGAAGCCTAAGTAAAATCGTTGATAATTCTGGTTAAGAGCTCTAGCTTCAATTAAATATTGGCAATAACTAATGAGGTCCTAAAGATGTTTTCATCTCGACCTTCTCCCTCTAACCTTTTCCAAGGCACCTTGTTTTCTTCTCTTAAGTGTGTTGAACTTAAAACCATGTTGTCTTGTGGGCAAGAACGAGTCTTAGTAGCGTTAGTGGTGAACAGATGGCCTTGTGGAATTTAAATACTCCTTTTTCTTGATAAACGAATTAAGCAAATAAAGGCCATAATAGAGAAGAATTAGAACAAATTTCTCTTCAAAGTAAAAGTAAGAACTTAGCATTGTAAGAAGCATTGTACAAATCATATCTAGAGTCTTAGAAAACTGAAGTTAAGGATCGAAAGAGGTTACATAAAAATAAATAACCATCAATAATTTCCTCATTGTGGCTTGCCCTATCTGTAGGTGTGTTATGTGGTGGTTTCTTATGTTGTTTTGTCAAATAGAAAAGTGAACCATCCTTGGTGGGTGTGAACATTTCCGTGCTACCTTTGTGGTCATCCTTGTATTGAGTTATCCACGGAGTTAGTTGTGACCTCGGTGGTGGCATGTCGTGTCGTGTTTGTGTCAAAAAAAAAAATTATCCTGTATTTTACTGTGTTGTTTGTGTGTGAAATTATGGGTCGTTACATTTGGTATCAGAGCAGAGGTTCATGCTCTCGAACCTCTGGGATGGATTGGAGATGTGATGACTTTGCATGATGGTGATGGTGTTTCATGATGGTGATAAAAAAATTGGAAGAGTAATGTGTTTTAAGAGTGATGTGATCTATGTCGTAATTGTGATAGTGTGAACGCACATGAGGTGTATATCACTTAGTGCGCATTTGTTATCATGTTGATGTGCTGGGGATGGGAGTTTTCTCTCTCCTTCGTGTGGATTCTATGAAGAGTTCACGTGTGGATTACTGCTTGGAATGTGTGAAAAGAATTCTAATGTGGATGATGGGGTGTTGGAGCATTGTGGCATATTGTGTTATGTGGGTGTGTCGATATGTGTATGACTGGATTGATGTAAAGTGAATTAAGTTGTATCATGATGTTTTACCATGTTTTGAAGAAATGTGTGTATCACCTTGTATGTAGCAAATGAATGTAATGTTGTGATTGTTATTATGTTCATCATATGTATGATTTGTGTGATATATAACGATTCATGTCGTGAATTAGGGTCATACGGTGAGTGTATGAACCCTATCGTATAGTGATTGCACTTTGGGGTGCAGAATGTGGTAAAGTGATGTATTACACCCTGTGGATGTATGATTGTGATCTACCCTATATACATACCATACGTGAGACGTTATGGTAGCTATGTGTGTACCACCATGGTGTTAGTGATGTAGTTATATGTTATGTTGTGAGCCTTACACTAACCGACCCTGAGGGAAATCGGTAAACTGTGTATGTATGGAGTGAGAAAATGTGTACCATTGACCAGTCACTCGAGCCGAGTACGAGATAGGAAGTGGAGCCTTACATAGGCTGAAAACCCACTTTCGTTTGTTTGGTATGTGTGACACTTGTTCAACGGGTGTCATGCATATTGTGTTTCATGGACACCTTAGGCTCAGTAGATGGTGACATGTACTTTCTTTCTCTCTCCCGATATGGTTGTCGTATGGACTCTACCTATGTGATTTTGACTATGTTGAGCCTTGTTGAAGTTGTGGCGAGATGATTCAGATTGAGATGATGATGACAGTTGTATTATTGATATATATTGTTACGAGCTGAGGCTCGATGTTCCGAGTGCTAGCAACTCGTTGAGTACCCCTTTGGTGGCCAGATAAGGCCACGTAGTCATAGTAATGTGCTATTCTTATATGTGTATTTTATTCGTAAATTGAACCTTTTTACTTTACTTTTGCAAGGACCAGCAGTTTTCTTGATTTCCATGTTTTACATTTTGGGCATTTCCTTGGTTTTGGTACTAACACGCAGATTTTTGCACTAACTATGGCCATTTGGTCATTTGTCTTGCTTGGTTTTGGATCTTCTTCTAAGTTTTATGATTTTACCGCCTTGCCCAAGGCTTGTACTTTGCCACTTGGCATTCTGATCAGATTGTTATGTTGGTTCTATTGTCGTGATGTGTGGATTAGGGTCATGGGATGCACCATGGAATGGTTGGGCCCATGGACCGCTTCTTCATATGGGGGTACGCCCCAAGGAGTTACAGATAACTAGCGGGTTGTTGGACCACGAGTTATTATGTCACTTGGGTTGGGGGTGACGGGGCTCTATGTGCCAGGGCCATAGGGTGACCCGGCCTCATTAAAAGGAGAAAGGAGACAGGCCTCTATGGTTGAGTGACCTGATATTCTTTATGGCACTCTATGGTTGAGTGACCTGATATTCTTGATGGGGCTCTATGGTTGAGTGACCCGACTTGGTTTGGCACTATGTTTCTTTCTCTTTGGGAGATTATATGGAGTTGCTTTGTAATACTTGGGAGTAGGTGGTTATTTTCTGATGTTTTGGGTGGTATAGGGTGTTGCTGGTAATATTCTGGGGGGGTAGTGTTATGATGTGTGTGTGCTCATGAGAGTTGGTTATGGTTGTGACTCCTAGGTGTACCCTATGTACCTGTAGCTTTTGTTTGGAGTTATGTGAATTTTTCATCTGTGGAATTAAGGAAATGTCTTGTTGTCGTAGTACACCTTGCTCAAGTATTCTATTTGTAGTCATGATTGTGTGACAAGTACTAGGTTATGAGGACCGTACATATTCCCTTCCGTATTTGAGTAATCTTTTGTGGTGTAATACAATCATGAAGTATATACTTGTGTGTTCGTGAATTTGTAGTGTCTTGTCTGAACCCGATAGGGTGTTGTGTTGGCAGTTTATGTTGGGCACCTACAATAAGGAATAAACTAACAAAAAAAATTAAAAAAAATAAAAAAAAAAAAATAAAAATCTACAACAATAAAATTTTGAAGAATTGAAACTGGAAGTGATGAAATGGGAGGAGTCTAATGAAACAATGAATAAGAGGGAACTACCAATCTTCACAGAACCTTAAAAGTTAAAATTTGCACCAAATGTTCCTAAGGCCACCTCATGGCCGTGTTTTAATCAACTGAGATTTAACCTTAGAGTGCACTTTTGTCTTTTTTTCCATTCCTTGTAGCTTATCATTTTTTTTCCTCTATGCCTTGTCGCATCGGGGATGATGCTTTCTTAAGGGGAGGAGAATGTAATGCCCCATTCTCCAACGACCATGTCGCTAAGCTTTTAACGTTGTGGTGCTCATGTTGACCTCTCGTTGGCTTCGCCCTTGTCACAGAAAATGACTGGAATTCTCCCACTCTGTCTTGTCTTCTCGCGTCGTGTCGATGTTTACTGTGGGTGTCCCCGCCTCATCCATTTCATTTTCCTCCTATTAAAGGAAAACTGTGCGCTCGATTTATCGAGCTCGCAAGTTGGCTCTTGTTATTTCTATTAATAAGTATTAATAAGTGGTAATAATAATAATAATAATAATAATAATAATATTTTTATTTATCGATCGACGTTAACCTCGCTTTCTGATCGTCGATTTGTTACCAACCTTGTTGTTAATTTTTGATAAGTGATTTTATTGTTTTAGTTTGGTCGCCTCACGGATCGAGCCTCGATTCACGCAAGGGAAGCTGGTTCTTGGGTGGTGCCATCGTCAAGGACGTAGTGTTCTTGTTTAAGGTTCAAAGTTTTTATCCTTGGCCGTCTAGGCGCCCTGGTATGCTTTGTAAATGTTTGGGTAAATGCCTTCAACCACTTTCTCTTCTTTTCCCCTTGTGATAAAATTGGTCCATGTATGCCAAGTTAGATAATTATCAAGTTAGTGGTGAATTTGACCACCAACACCTAACATTTCTCCCGCCATAACCCAGCTCTCCTCCTTGCTCTTCGCTTCACATTTCGGTTCTCAGAGATACCGTGTACAACATGTTTATAAAATGGATGTCTTTTAAAGTGGATATTGTGGATCCATTATTTATTCCTTGTTTCTATCGTTAAGTGCCTTTGGAGATGTTAATATCGAATTAGGAGAGGGCTTCTTTCATTCTGACCTAAAACTATACATGGTTATTTACGCTTAAGGCGTTATATAATACTATTCGTATGCTTTTATTTATTTCAGATCAGATCTAACTACCGGACTTCTTGAAAGCAAAGCGATTACATAAAATAATGCAGAGAAATGAGGATGAAGCTTTATCCTGCTCGGCATTTAAGGAGAATTAATTAAATATAGATTAGGTCAGTGAAATCTTAAAAGACGTGCTCGAATGGGAAGAATTTTTTTGGACCTGCGTATCACATAGATTCCTCCTCCAAGATAGACGTTATTTCCTTTTCAACGGGTGTACATTCTGAAGGTTTTCACTTCAGTTTTGAAATGGCTGCATGAGGAAGACACGGCCTGTCATTTTTGCACCGTCCTGTGAAGGGAAATCATGTTGTATCTTACCTGGATCTGGGGAAACGTGATTGAAATCTTATTGGGTTTTGGCCTGTGTTTTGTCTTCGTGATTCGTTATGGCTTGCTAGCCACGTTTTTTCTTTGTTTGGGGATCTGCGTGCTCAGTGGATTGGGGGTCATGCGCCCAGGTGGAAAGCTCACATTTGTGAGTTTATTGCAACCTTTTCTCTTCGTTGTATGGTCGTTTTGTTGGTGCGCAGATCCTGGGCGCGTTTTTTTTGTCTTCCCTGGCCGCAATGAAGCCTCCTCATGCCTTATGCTGGTGCGAGATCCTGGATGCCTTCCTTTTTTGGCCGCGTGGGGAGGTGGGAGGAGAATTTTTTTTTTGAGTGTTTCATAATGCATTGTCTTTCTTGCCTTAAAACTCATCCCTCCATTCGAACTGTTGCTCTCGACTTTCCCGAGATGGAGGAGAGTGGAGGATGGGCATTTTGAAAATGGAAAAAGGGGGCAATGGGGCAAGTGTTGTTGATTTCATGGCTCTATCCAGGGTTTTCTACACTGCAACTTCTTTTGCCTATGCGACTCCAACGCCTTATCTCATCGCCCTAGGTTTACATGACTGAAACCCTTCTGCTCGCTCAAGGAAACACGGACACTGAAACAAACCGTGCACAAAGTTAGCAGCGTCCATCCAAGGTTCGAGACTGTGAAACCCCCTTCTTGTGTGGACACTTGTAGCAATGATGGAGACCCCAGTCCAGCAGGTGGAGGAGATTACCATGCCGAGGAAGCTTCAAGTAACGGTGCAGTCATTGAAGTTGAAGTTGAAATGGATGGCGAAGTCGAAGGGCACGTTGGGATTGGCGGAGACGCGGCATTGAAGGGCACCCTGTTGAAGCTGGAGAAAATAGGCAAGATAACTCTACACTTTTCTACTGTTGCTATATTTATTTTATCGTGAAACCGAACCACCTTTTTCCTTGTATAAATTTGTCAATTGGACGTCTTACTAGGAGACCTCTCCTTTCTGCTTGTTCTATTTCTTGTTTTCACCTTTATCGCTATCAGTGTGTTAGTGAGAAACACATATGTACCATCGTCTCTGGGTGTTATGTTTTCTTGCTTGATTGTTCGACCTTCATCCTTTCGTTTTACGTATATCTTCTTCTCTATGATTGAGTTTTATATTATTATGTTGTTACTAGTATTATGTTGTTACCTTGATAATCTTCTTGACATCAGAAAGATAGATTGTAGAATTGGAGTGATCACCGCTTGGGCTATCCGGTTGGGTCGTCGGTATTAAAACTTTTAAAATGAAAGGTTTGCATGCAATTACGCATCAAATCTCACGTGCTTAGACTCCCATATTATCTTTCAACTTGTTCCTAGGCATTTAAGGCCATCCTCAGAAAGTACCTTAACCACCCCTATCCACTTGAACCATAATTAGCTTTTCGGATCTGCTAAGCTCGAGGTTTCTATCGTGTGAATCCAGTACCTCGTTCACACTAGGATAGTTATGGTCTAATCCCTCTCTCAGAATTATTGTTAATGGCGTTTCTTTCTATTTTTCCTAACTTGCATTCTTTCTCTTTTATAATTTTAATGCTATTAATTAATATTGGTCGTTTTCCATGCACGTAATTTACCTTAATATTTTGTGATGGAAAATTGCCTTAAACGTTATTAATCTTCGGGAAAATTCATCGTGCATTTGATAGTCTTATGGATTCATAGCGGAAGGTTTTGTTTTATTAATGTCACTTAGATATTTATGTTTGTGTCTATGTGTGACGTTTGACTGTGTTACCAAGGGTTGCTTTAAAAATATTATTGTTTTGGGAAATAGGAAAATTATCTTAAATTAACCGAACTTTAAAATTGATGTGGAGGTTTGTAAATCTTTAGGGTTATAAAATTTGTTGAAGACATTTTCGTATACGCTTGTTTGACGGAACTCCCTTCTTCTCTCGCGTGTTTTGCTACTAGCCCACAAGGCATTGGCCTTCTTGAATGATTGGGAAATCTCTTGGAGTTAGTGGCCAAACTAGTTTACTTTGCCCTTGCTTCGAAACTTATGTTGTGTGGATACTCTATGTGATTTCAGGTTTGAAACTCATTTATACATGGATTTTTGTGTTAATTCTTGAAAACCGTGGTTTCCCTTTCTTGGGCCGATCAACTCTTGTTCTTCTAGAAATATAATATTATAGCCTATGCATTTGGTACCTTTGATAAAATTCTAGATGGTTGGTACTATATATCAAATCGCAATCTTGTGATTGTTATTTAATTATTTACTTGATGGGAATCATGTTTTGTTAGATTGGTTATTTCTCCTTATAGGGCCAAGGGCCATTCTTTTTCGATTGTTATACTTTCGTTGTTTTTACTCCTAACTCAAGTATATAGTCTTTTTCCTTGATTGGCATGGTGGAAACTTACTATAACTTGAAGTGTTGATAGTATTTAGAGGTTTGACCCAGATTCTTGCAATAAAGTGCTTCCTTTCATGGTATTGATAGATATAATTATGGTGGTTTTGGTGTAGCCTTATCTTGCTCAGTTCTCGCGAACTGACTCTTGTAGAAAATTTGTTGCAGATGGATTTTGCGAGTAGATGAGGGATAGACTAGTAGATTTTTTTGTCATCAACCTCAGTTGAGAGGTTCTTTTGCTCGAAACCTTCTTACGTTGTTCAACTATTGATAACGTCCAGTGGAAAGTTTAGAAGAGGATCAATGTCTTAGTATAATGTATTGTGGACTTTGTCATCTGAACTTTGGAAACCTTGTATTGTTTGACTATCATTGAAATTATAAGAAAATTTGGTTACTGTTGTTGAGTGACTTTGTTGGAGTATCAGTATTTTAAGAGTTAATGTAACCTTGTTTTGTTCTTGTAAATGAGTGTTGCTACAACTTTACCCTTGAGAATAAATGTTGAGTTAAATCTTGCTATGACTTAGTAATCATGTTTCATAAGTAAACTAACATGGGATTGTTTAATACTTATGGAAGTTGAACTAAAAGTTATATTCAAATAAATTAACGTAGAGGTTACCAGCTTGAGAGCAAGGAATTCTTTAAGTAAGCAAAGGCGAGACTATCATTGCAAGTAAAATTATATAACATGATAACCCTAGCTCCTCTAGTGAACATTATTCCTTTTATGGTGAAATTTGTAAAATGACCCTAAGGTGAAATGAACTGTTAGTTGTTAGAAGATGATAAGATTTAATAAGCCAGAGAAAACAAATTGGAGATCTCACAATCTTTCTCACCGCCATTTGGAAAGTAAATTTTTGCTCTTGGTAATACTCATTTAGCGAAGCCTAAGTAAAATCGTTGATAATTCTGGTTAAGAGCTCTAGCTTCAATTAAATACTGGCAATAACTAATGAGGTCCTAAAGATGTTTTCATCTCGACCTTCTCCCTCTAACCTTTTTCCAAGGCACCTTGTATTTCTTCTCTTAAGTGTGTTGAACTTAAAACCATGTTGTCTTGTGGGCAAGAACGAGTCTTAGTAGCGTTAGTGGTGAATAGATGGCCTTGTGGAATTTAAATACTCCTTTTTCTTGATAAACGAATTAAGCAAATAAAGGCCATAATAGAGAAGAATTAGAACAAATTTCTCTTCAAAGTAAAAGTAAGAACTTAGCATTGTAAGAAGCATTGTACAAATCATATCTAGAGTCTTAGCAAACTGAAGTTAAGGATCGAAAGAGGTTACATAAAAATAAATAACCATCAATAATTTCCTCATTGTGGCTTGCCCTATCTGTAGGTGTGTTATGTGGTGGTTTCTTATGTTGTTTTGTCAAATAGAAAAGTGAACCATCCTTGGTGGGTGTGAACATTTCCGTGCTACCTTTGTGGTCATCCTTGTATTGAGTTATCCACGGAGTTAGTTGTGACCTCGGTGGTGGCATGTCGTGTCGTGTTTGTGTCATGAAATGTTGAATCAATATCTTTGAGACCATTTGAACTCTCATCTTGAGGAGTCCACTAGAGGTTTAATACTATATTAGAATAAATTTAAAATCTTGGCTTATTATAATTTCTATATGGTAAACCATATGAAGAAAAGGCCCTCGATTTACATACGAAGTGTTATAAAGTTTTCAAGAAAGCCCCTAAGACATGGTCTCCTTATGGATGCATAAATAAACCTTCTTATCAATTGTAGGAATTTTATAATTTATTTATGAATTCAAGATTTAATAAGACATGTGAATATGATTAGAAAGGTGGTTTTTATCTTTATCTATATGAATATATTAGTATGAAAAACGCAAGTAATTTTAATGACTAAAATAACTCCTTAATTCTAAGGACTTGAAGACTACCAAATATGTTTGGAGTAAAAACAAGCTTCCAATAGATTAATTTTTAATTAAAGAATGTTCAATAAGGACCTATATAGTAGAATAACCTACAAACTACATAAGGTAACAAAAGAAAAGAATGTTTAATAAGAAATGTTGTTAAGCCACTATTCAAGTTTTTGGTTGGAAATAAATACTTGAGTTAGATAAAACGAAATGATATCTTCTTGTTTTAAAAGGAGTAATAATAAAGGAAGAGAACTAAGTATGTCGAGTATTACGAGGAATTAGTTATTCCTCCATGACAAGAAGTGGAACTATATAATTGTTACTTATACATAGGACATCATAATCATTTACTTTATTTTGATGATTATGTATGGAATAAGTAATCTTGAGAATATAAATATTCGTAGTGTTGGTTGAGATGGGTAATCTTCGTCAAGGGCCTAAAATATTCTTATATATTTGTTTGACTATCTCACTAGTATGGAACTAGCTAGATGCATGACTATGAAGAATGAATGTATAATTTATGAGTACTAGAATGATATGAAAAGAAATCAATGTTGTATTATTATGACTAATAATATGATATTATTGTATCTAGTGTAATTAGTACATTAAATGTACATTGTGGTTATAGTAAGATGAGTTATAATAAACTCATACTTCCATTAAGAATTAATTTTGTTAAATGATGACCATATGAGAATCAAACCCAAAATCCATGTTGAGGGGAACTTGTGGCAAAAAGGTCTAGATGATTTAACCATTATGCCTAATGAAGTCACACACTCGTTTGTTTGTTGTTCAAGCAATATGATCAAAGTTGCATTGTGGTATGAAGTGGGTCCCGATATCTCCAAAATTCACTTGAACCATTTTCTAATGGCTAATTAATAATTGGGAGTGTGGAGTTAAATATTTATTTATATCAAGCCTATAAAAAAATATATGCCGAAAAGTTAACTGCAAACATGGAAGGATGAAACTTATCACTTCTCTTCCGATGGGGAACAAAAAAATCATTCTTATTTCATGGAAACTAGAGTAGGGTCACCAAAGTATGTAAATGATTTACTTAGAAGTTTCTAAACATTGAAAAATAATCTAACACCAAATTTGGTTACCGGAGGAACCAAGTTGATAAAATAAGACAAGGGATCCAATTTTGATCAAACTTTTTATAAAAGATTTGTTGGAAGTATTTTATACAACATTGTTTGATAGATCTATGATTATTAAATAATTTTCTTGCATAAAAGTTGATCAATCAAAGGATGAAATTTTCATATGTCAGAATAAGTATGCAAATAATGTATTTAAGAGGTTCCAGACGTTGAAAAACAATCCAACACCAAATTTGGTTACCAAAAAAACCAAGTTGATAGAAGAAGACAAAGGATCCAACTTTATATAAAAGACTTGTTATAAGTTTGATGTACTTGATGACAACTAGGTTTGATATTATATATTAAGTAAGCATTATATCAAGGTTAGTGGATTCATCAAAGGAATCACACTAACAAGATATATAGAGAATCTTGAGATATGTAGTTAGAATAGTTGGATATTGTATTTTGTATACATCATCAGATGATTTTATGTTAATTGGCTATATCGAAAATAATATTACAAGTAGCTTGGATAATTAGTAGAGCACTTTTGGATATGTTTTCCACTTTAAATCAGGTGTAGTGTCATGGGCCTCCAAGAGGCAACCCATTGTTACCATTTCATCAGTTGAAGCACAATATGTAGCAACTAAATTCACAACATGTCAAGTAGTATGGATGCACGTAGTTTTGTCGATCTCCTAGATGATCAAGAAGAAGAAACACATATATTTTTCAACAATTATTTAGCCATGCATTGTCAAAAAACCATGCTTTCCACAAGTTAATAAAGCACATTGACACTAAGCATCACTTTGTCAAAGACTTGTCAAAATTGGTGAAATGTATTTGGAATTTTGTAGATTTGAAAATCAGTTTGTTGATAATTTCATCAAGCCCTTAACAAAATAGATTTGAGTACTTCACAAATTGTTTAGGTGTACTAGATATAAGTGGTCAAGATTAAGCGAGTGTTAGAAAATGTAATATTTCCAACCTACCTAGTCAAGATCAAGGGTCAGAAAATGTAATCTTGCCCATCTACATGTGCAATTAATTTTGGCATGTTGGTTTAGATTTGAAAACTTGATGTACAACCAACTTGGAAAATTCAAATTTCTAGTTGGGAGATTCAACATTTAATTTGTTATATTTTGTAAAATCCACTTGATGGAGAATATTTAATAAATTAATGAAAATCATGTAAAATCCTATTGTGCCAATCTATTAATTTGGTTTTAACTAGCTTCTAGAAGCTTGTGGAATAGGCCATATTTTTCCATATTTCATAGAGCCTCTATAAATAAGAGGCAATTCTAAGCATTCGTAAGTTGTTAGATAAGCACCAAAGTGTTGTCAAAGTATAATAAAAAGTGTATATTTTTGTATATGAGTTTTTGGGTTTCTCATTTCATCTATATGTTTTGAATGTGTGTAAAATTTATTTTTATCACTAAGAACATACCCTCATAAGGGCACCATAAGGGTTCACCACCTCCTCAAATCCTTCAAATAGAGACAATTGTGCTCCAGTTATCAATGAAAAGAAGAAAGTAAAGGTTGTCATGTTTAAGTGTATACATTGTGATGTTTTAACATATGAACATCTACTCATTGAAAAGAATGTCAATTACAACATGTTGAAGTGCAATGAGTTTAAAACTATCAATGTAAAATAATAAACTATCAATTGTGTAGTTGTAAGGTGCAATATAACAACATATATGAACTTCAATTGGAGCCTCTATGTTTGTATTGATTGGTAGACATATAAGAATGTCTATTAGTTGAAGCAAAGAAGTTTTTCATATATTTTAAGGTCAGTAGGCATCTTAATAGTTGATACAAGGAAGAGGATGGAGATGTCATTAGTAAATTTTTTTTTTTTTTTTGTGGTACACATCAAATGCTCCCTCAATGTGTATCGTGAATGAAAAAATTTTACATATACAAGAGAAAAAATACTTATGTTTCCATTACTTAATAATGAAGTCAAAATACATTATGGATTTGAGGAAAATTGAGCATGGGTAAATCTTGTTGTTGATTACATTTACATATTCATAGTTATTTCTATTTTGTAGTGACAACCGAGTTAAAATACCTTTATTTATTGTCAGTGTCTATTTGATTTTATTTTTTTTTGCTTTATTACGCTGAAGGTGTTACCCCTATGGGAAAGAGCTTTGCGGACATTCATGGGACTGTGTCAAATTTGACGGTCTAAATGACAGTTTTGCTCTTTTTTAACAATTTTTCTTTTGTTATTTCTAACAATTTACTTTTGCTTTTCTAACAATTTTGCTTTTCTGATTTTGCATGCTGCTTTGGCTTTACTATTTTTAAATTTTATTTTATAGCTTTTGCATATTTTTAACAATTTTGCTTTTGCTATTTTTAACAATTTTGCTTTTTGCTTTTCTAACAATTTTGCAGCCATAATTTCATTCTTCAACATGCATCCAACGCAAAGATTTTTTTACAAATGACAACCCAATCTCCCAAGGTAACGTGATTGCTGCGCAAGGGAACTTTTTTCATTGTTTGCTGAAGCACAATTTTCCAAGTAATACGCATATAGAAAATCTTGTTAAATTCAGGCAAAGTCTTGAAACTATTTTGTTTAAATTTTATAGAATTTAGGTTCACAATTTCCACCCCCCACCCCAAATTATACAGGAAATATGACCTTGTGTTTGAATCATCTGGATTTGGCAACATATACGACTTCCAGTGTTTTGATCTTGAATTTTATAAAGTATTAGGGTCGGTTCTGGTTCATGCAAAGAACTCCATTTCTCAGCCTTCTATATGTCATGTTTACAACCTTGATATTTCCACGATTACTCTTTGCAAGGCCCTTTCGATACATTTTTTTTGTAACAAGGGAACACTTTTATCATAGATTTTTTATTTGTTTATCCTCAAGTTGCTAGGTTTTTTTGTTTAGGTACTAATCATAATATTTCTGGAACAATTTATATTCATGGAGATGAAAGTACATAATCTTGACTTTTCATGGAACACTTTTATCAGAGTTGTTTTTAGTGTTTATCCCCAATTTGGTAGCTTGAGACGAACCATTGTTTTTGGCTTCTAGTTGTTCCTATTTTTGATTTAAGAATTTTTGATAACCAAATTTTCTCCGAGTCTTTTACCAACTATGTAATGTCTTTTTAGTTGTATCATTTTCAAGTGTTCTGTTATTTTTTCGACTACAAAGTCATTTCAGATAACCTGATTCCAATGTTTTCTCATTATAAGATAATTCACTATTTCCTAAAATGTTGTTTCCTTTGACTGAAAAATGAATCCCCTAGAATGAGATGTTCCAACAATGCTAAAAATAAACAAAGCATAAACTCTTGCATAACCGATTTGTGATCATCTCTTCTTTTAGAAAATGGATACATAATAGCTTTTGGTCAACAAATTAGAAAGAGTTCAACAAATTTACAATAGGAAAGCACACATTTTGTTTCAATACAAACATATATATTCTAGAGCCTAACCGTTATTTGGAGGTTGTGTATTTAAGGTCCGTTTTCAATTAGAACTTATGGTCAACATATATTTTCTTAACAATTTGAAATGCTACTTGTTTGTGTTGTGCTCACATCCCCAAATCCAAGGAAAAGTACACCCAATTAAATGTGCATTCTTGACAACAAGACCTGTTACAAATTAGTGTTTCAATGTGAGAAAATTATAATATGATTGTATGTAAATAGTGATTTGGGAATACAAATCGAAATTGGAGGAGCGTGTGAGAGATAATAGGGTAGATGGTTGGGTTTTTGATAAGGCATGATTCCTTGGATATGGGAAAGCTCATTGCCTATAAGTATGTAAGGCTATTGAATGTAGAAATATTGTGAGCTTATTACTGTGATTTACTAAGAGCAACTCAATTTTTCCCTATAATGGAGTGATTAGCATGAAGAGGTTGCTCCCTAATGTAAAGTCCTTGTGAATGAGTAAATTAAGTTTTGTAAATTTCTACACTTACAAAATTAATCACACCCCTTATCAACATCAACTACAAAAATAATAACTATCCCTCTAAATCAAATAACATATACCGTTCAGCGTTCACATTGCATTGTACACATGCGATTGCTAGTTCTTATCTTAACAATTCCAAGTGAGTAGAAGGCAAGTGCAGGAATTCAATTTAATAGTTCGTATTGATTCTATGGTTGCGCCAAAAATGTCGTATCTAGCATACAAATATTAAAAATGTGACTTTCTAAGTAAATGCATACCACAAACTATTTATTATTAGAACTGTTTTCATTTTAATATTAATAAAAGAGAGTTACATTAGTAGAGACAACCGGAAAATTCACGGTCCCATAAAACGCCATGTTGGTAACAATAAAATGCCCAAAGGGCAACCAAAGAGTACAAGAACTACATCAAATCAGAAAACTAGGCATAGACCGCCACTTCAAAAGAAGAGGAGGTCATCCCAAACCATTGTCAAGTATTTTAGTAAAGAAAAAAAAAAATGGTCCCCTTCCTCATGAATGTTGATCATTATTTTAGAAAAAGAATATGTAAAAGCGACCTGGTAAAACTGGTGTTAAACATAATGCCAAGCCGAAACGAAGTAATAGGCAAATAATAGAGACCAAGCAACAAACCATTACAGCTAGCCACAAACAATGCGGCGCCACCATAACATATACACCCACTGCAAATGACACCAAGGTTAGGTACACTGCACAGAGGACAACGGCACGTCCATTCATTCGCAGCGTCCAGAAATTATGAATATTCATCCGTTCCGTAGTTGGTATAAATATTAATAAATACAAGGCTAGCATGGAAAGGCACATGGCTAACGTGTCGCATATTATGAAGACCTTGAGTGCAGAGGCATGCATAAACACAGGAGCGCCGTTTTTGCTATCATAACCCCCGGAATTGTGAATGCTGCTGCGAAACTAATTGTAGCAAGCAAAACTGCAACCACGGAAAGTGATTGTTTCTCTTCCTTATCTCTTTTTAAGGTTTCCTCCGACAGTTCAAGATTCTTGTCGCTCGACTTCTCCAACAAAGCCCTCCAACCGCTAAAAATGTCACCTCTCTCTATCTGAAGATCGAAGGGAGTCTTGCCGTTTGCATTCTCTGCTTTCTCCGTGGACAGTCTAGACATTATGCCTTCAACGGCCTGCAAGCATGATTGAAAGGAAAGAAACATAAATTGACAAAGAATGGGTATTTTCGTGTCACAATTTCTCTGCATCCACACGAATCATTAGTATTATAATAGATTTGGTTTCTACAAATCATATGCAATTAAAGAACTGTAGAGCTTGATAGGGAGGGGAAAAAATACAAAATTATTGAACAATTTAGCAATTTAGATGGTAAAACTAAAACTCCATAATAATATTTCCGATGACATGTGTATGCATACGTTACTAATGCTTCAACAACGTGTATGTATATGTTAATTATATATAACTAGCGGTTGCTCATAAAATTCGACCAACTTTGCATGTCAATATTATATCGGGTGCAATGCTTATAACATCCCTGTCGTGTGAGATTGTAAGCTTGGCTGGCGGCTAGACTGTTAAGTGAATGTTCCACATTTAATCCTGCGGGTTATCAAAACACTCTCGATTTCCTGACACTGAATCCAAATGTCATACACAATAAATTTTCAATGAATAATACTAACAAGGATGTGTAAGCAAGATACGTTCTGAGACATGGGAGTTAAAAGGAAGGTACATCCAAATTAAAATCAGGGAAATCTATTTGTGTTTGAGGTAACGCGCAACAACTTAGTGTTTCATAGAATTACACAACTCCTATACTTCCAGCTCATTGATCCCTTTGTATGGTCACGTTGATCCAGATGGAGCCTGGTTGGTGATTGTAAAAGCAACAGAATTCAATCTTGTAGCTGTCTGTAACTATTCCGCTCAACAGATGATCTTGCGTGGAGTTTAGGGCGGTGGTGGTTAACGTTAGTGTTCGACATATGCCATTATAGTGCTCTGCTACAAATGACACCACTGATGGTTTTCTGCAAGTAGATGACATGTCCATGTCTATTAGACAAGCCTCTATTGTGTATAGCAAAGAGACTACTCTACAGGGAAGCAAAATTGCTTGTTTTAACAAATACTCTGCACTATTTTTCCTATCACTAAGTCTAACCCTTACCAAAGCCCATCCGCAAAATTAAGCAAGCCCGTTGTGGCCCTGGGATGACAAGCAGATTCCGCTCGAGATCCTGTTATGCTGAAATAATTCAATTTAAGACGGTGACATAACAGTAAGCACTGCAAGTGAAGGAAGGTGCTTGGCTATTAGAGCAGCACGCTGGCAGTGGTGAATTTGACACGGTAAAGGGAAATGGGAAGCAAGTAAAGTAGGATAGCGTCTTCGTTGAGCTTCTCCGCACTATTACACGCTTTTGGTGTAATTAGCAATTGTATAGCAAAAGATAACAATGTTTAGTTTGTTTGAATTGTAATTTGTGTTGATTACGTCTCGATGGATTTCTATACAATGTTGCAAAGTTCTTATTTTACCACTACCAATATTTTCATAAGGTGCAATTATAATCTTGAGTGAAAGATATTATATTTTGTCATTTGGTAAAATATATAGCGTTTATCTACTAACACTCTTATTTTGACATTTAAATGTTCCCAAGGCATATTCAATAATCCCATTTTGTGAATATCTTGCAATCATTGTATTCCATGAGATGACATATCTCTGGGGCATTTTGTCAAACAATTCAGATGCCCTATTTATGTTTCCACATTAACATACATATTAAACGAGGCACATACAATTACAGTATCCTAAAAATATGCTTCCTTGTATTTATTTTAGGTATATGTAAATCAAATATGAATACTTATCACACCTCTTAACATTGTATACCATTGACTTCATAATATACCTAAGAATAGAATTCTTTAAATAAAGTCAAATGCCAAATAAATACATGCTCTATAAAATTCATGGCTATCCTAAATGCAATAATCTACCTTTGAATTTATATACTTTTTGAATTTAAATTAGAAATCTGTAAACGCCTAAACCAACGTATAATAAAACAAAAAAATTAAAATTATAAAATTAAAATTATAAAAACCCAAACAAGGATCAAATGGCTTTACATAACAAAATCCCCTTGCAAAAGACTCATATTGTAAATACGAAAGTTGGAAGGGTCGGTGATCTACAACCATCGGGTTTAAATGTATGGGAGTTTGACATATGTGTGGGTGTAATTGTGTACAAGATTAAAAAAATATGTACCTTATTGAAATTCGATTTTCTAATGTTATTGGAAAATACCACAAATTCCATTAGCACTTCTTATTGCCTGCCATAATGAAAATGAAGAGTGGATAGTTCTAGGAGTGCAATGTGAATACGGTTGTGATAATCGAAACATAGCACCGTTTTGTTTTCCTTTTAGAAAAATATTGTAGACTCCACAACTTGTCGGGCCCATATGTCGGAAAGATTTCAAGGTCTTTTCAAAACTCATTTTGTACATATCTTGCATGCTTGATTGCATTTGGTTAAACAAATTTTTCGGTGTAAATGTAAAGTTATTTTGGACATTTTTTAAATGTGAGATTCATTATTTAGCATTACACATTTGACATGGTGCATCTTGTATTAAACCTAGACTATGTCTACATGTTGATTTACATCTAGCATTGCCAATAAGCTCTACAAGAACATTGTGTTTTTTTGGAAATGGCGGAGCTTGTTTGCATCTCTCACACAAATTTGTCTTGTAATGTAATCTTGGAGATAAACTTGGTTGTGATTTGGTGATCAACACGTATACATAACTTAGGTTCCTGACAAATCCAATAGTAGTCCTAGTGTGGGGTATAATTAACAATCCAAATGCAAATGCCAACATCTCACTATGATGATAAATGAAAAAAAAAAACCTCTTTGTCCACATGATCACTCAATGCCCGATCTAAAATTATAAATTATTCTACCGCCTTCATCTCCCAAGATATTTTCTCTAAATCTACATAGATCTCATGTATCAAGAGGTGCAAGTCTTCTCCTCCATAACAAATATGCACCATTTTATGTCCTTTAATCCAATTACATCCATGCGTCATTTTAATTCCCCTATCCTTCACTAATCTCCTTACCATTTGGATCTCACCCCACCAACACACTTTTGCATAGATGTTTGATGGATGAACATAAGTTGCAACATTTTGAAGATCCAACTCAAAACAAAAACTAGGTATTAATCATGGCTCCATAATATTATGTGCTCTACATGAACCAAGAAAATATCCACATAACCACCACGATTGGCATGTTGATGATAAGGTTTAGAGTTTGTTCAAGTTATCCAACATAGCCAAGAACGCGTCAACCATGTAGACATAATGATCAATTCTAGTCATAGGTTCGCATGCATATCTACCATGACACTTCTTGCAACTAAAAGAACTAACAAAAGTCAATTATCCATAAAGCTTTGGTTGGTGTTATTACCATGTTTCAAAGATCCTATTTTGGCATAGGATGGGGTTATGCTAGCGAAGGTAAAGTGATCAAATTGGACACCCGTTGGCTGCATTCATTGAAATAATATCAATGCTTCGTAGAAACACATCACCCGCAATTATGATATTTCACAAGAAGAGCTTACATAGTACAAAGTAAACACAAATGGACTTTAGAACTGTTGTTTCAAGCATTTTATTAAACAATTCATGTGCATGGTTGCATGCTAATACAAAAATGAAGCTTACATGGTCGTGGCATGTTCCGAGCAATTCATTAATTCAAAGAGTTTTGAAAGCAATTGTTTCAAGGCATTTTGTTAAATAGTTCAAGTGCATTGTGTATGCCTCCACAATTTGCATGCATGTCTACTAGGCATCCGTTAATACATCTAACGCATTTATCGATTGTGTAGGGCAAGGCCTTCCCATCAGGCACACAGCTAGAAGAGTTTCTCTTTCACTTGGCCCCTGTTCTTCGGAACTGGGGAGATTACCGTGAGGCCTCCTTAAGGCTGGGTGGAAGGACAAATGGTTTTCACCAGGAGCATTCCCTGGAGACTCCCACCTTCATGGTGGGGTCGGTATCGCTAATTGTAGACAATAGACGATGTATGTTACTCAACATAAGGGGAGTAACAGATCAAGTTCCACTATTGTGTACAAGATCATAGTCGTAGAATCTGAAGTCGAGGGGTGATTCCGAAGACTGCACTTACCCCTGACCGACTCTGAGAAAGGAACTCTTCCAGTTCAGGAAACTAGGAAATCTAAAAAATTACTTCCATATTTCCATGCTTTTTCTCAATCTTCCATTTTGGCACTGCTGAAGGAAGATAAAGAACAAATGCTTTGGAGTGTAGGTTCAATTCTCGCCAACCGTATTTGCTTGAAAGGGTTTAACGTATTTACAACAAAACCATAACTCTACATTGACATCGATTGCATCATATAAGGTGATGATAGAAGTCTTATTATGTGTGAGTGAATCCTTTGAGGTGCCCAAACTTGCATGTAGAAAACATTAAACGTAAAGGTTCCTATCCTAAAAATGGTTACATTAACCTTTGTGCTTCACACTATTTCCTCTTTAGAAACACATTTGAGAATTGTATTTGGTCTCGCAACTCAATCTTTCATATCGGGGAAGATTCCTTCCGTGATAAAGTGATGGAGAAAGGGAAACGTTCTTTTATGCGAAAGTATAACCACATTTAAAAATGCGGTTTCAATTGGCATGCAATAACATCGTTACATTTGATCCTAAAATCACAGACTACAGACATGGGAAAATATTTTTCCAGTGAAGATGAACTGTTTTTTTTTCATTCGCGCAAGCTTGAAAATTTTGAAGCGAAGTCAGGCAGTCTTATACATGTTTGTTATTTTTATAATTTATCTTTTTAGGATGAGTTGAATGAGGGCTTTGTTAGATATCCTTTGGCTCTCTCTAGCTCCTGCAATAACGGTGAAATCTTGGCATTAACCACTTAAAATAAATTGATCTTAATTTGAGCTTTCTCTTTTCTTTTATCTCGTATGATCCAAAGAGCACATTTCTTTCGTAAATTTTGTCTAATGATTAACAGCTTCAGACTCCCACATTTTGCATTTATATCCACCATAGCACTTGGAACCAAAACTTCTAACTAAAAACCCTTCTCCGTAATGCTTCAGCGGATATCCACACCCGGTTTCAAAGCTCCTCTTTTCCACAGATCGAAGCAATCGTTAGTGTTATTGTTGTCATCACTCGCCGCCATGCCGCTAAATCTAAACCGTCTTAGAACCGGAAAAAACAAGCTATTGGTAAAACCTAAACCACCACGGCTTCGGACATCAAAGGCATCACATGAAACGGCAACCTCCACCTACTTTAACTATAACTAACAATCGAGTGTGCGATGTGAATGTTGAAGGGGTAGTGTAAGACAGGTTGATTTTGGGGGACCAAAACATAAAAAGAGGAAGAGGGGTGCAAAAGAGGATGGTTTGAGGAGAAGTAATTGGAAGAAGATAACATTGGGTGGAACCATTAGCTAACTTTTTTACATTGATGATATTGAGGATATGTTGGAGTTCACACTCTATGTGCCACAAAATAATTGGGAATCTATTTTTAACACTACACATTTGGAGTGGGAAATGAAAGGACAATTGGAAATAGTTCTCATTATTCAACGAGCCTTAAATAACTAAAAAAAAATTGGTTGTTTATCCACACACTTTATAAAATGAATGTCTAGTCATCAACAAAACAAATTTACATAAACTTATTCGTAAAAAACAAAAAGATAAGCATAAAGTTAGGAAATTAGTTCCCTCCCGATGCTTAAGGTTCTAATTTTACCATGTATCTAAATTTAACACAAAAATTTAGCACCAACATTCCTGCACTCCATTTAAATTGAGCAATTCACTACCAAACACAAATATGTCTTAATTAGGGTATCACTTGTTAGGATCGAAACACAGATGAGAAATAAAACGGAATTAAAACATAAATAATATAAGCATGCAATCACAAGATAAACCCAAGATTTAACGTGGTTCACCCAATGTGGGCTACATCCACCAGAAACAAGCCAACCTTCTCCTTTATTCAGTCTAGAGGAATACAATACAATTCTCTCTTTTTCATATTCTAAAGAGTAAATCCATGCACATATATATAACTTGTGCACCTCTTTGTAAAATTTTGCTTCAACCACAAGCAACCTAAATATAGCATGCTTATAAATAAGACATGCATATAAATAAGATAAACATAAAAATAACAAATCCCGTCTATTAATAAGACAATGCTATTTTTATTCATGGCGACATTCCTCTTAAAAGCAAGGAAAAAAAATTTGCCACTTCATCTTGCAGTTAGACTCCACATCTTCAATATCACTGAGGTGAAAGGTACTTGATTAGAATATCAATAACACAAAGCAAAACCCTCACTCGCTTGAATTACATATATGTGTGCAATTGGTGCTTCAAGGGACCAAAAAAGAGGAAAATCCCTTATGACAATGGAAGAAAACCCTACAACACCACTAGCTTTTTGTAGAAATTTGTAGAAAGAAAAGATGCAAGTTTATTGTGAAGCACTACTTAAACACTTCCTCCTCCTCTTGTTTCTCTCAGTTATGAAGCCACCTCTTAATTTATGATTTTTCTTGTAACTTTGCAAAGTTAGGAGGTCAATTAATAGAGTGAATCATCGGTTTTATTGCAATTTTAGCTGCATTGGATTTGACATTGCTCGTATTTGTAATGAATATGGAAGATATAGAAATGAAAATTCTGTATATGTGGAATATTTGCATGTGGTTCATGTGTCTTCTCAAAATAATGAAAAGTTTCACATATGTTCCTTTTGACATTTTCCCCACCCTTGAACTTCTCCTCTCGCAGACCCCATTCTTCGCCACCCCTCTTCCTCGTCCAATGTTTGACTCCTCCAAGTTTGGCTTATTCATCGCATCTCCATTGACATCTCCAATGCACCGCTACTATGCCATTGCTAATACTTTTCAAATATGGCTAAATCTTATCTTTTCTTTCTTATTAAGGAGATCATGGATATTTTATCCCGATGGTATTTTTTAAATATCATGATGGTAATTTTTAAATATAGTCCTTTACCGTCAACTAAAGAATAATTAAGCATAAATGAATATTGATTATGATGGAAATGAAAGTTATTCGGTTGTTTTTTATTTGAAAGTTTTTGTGTGGAGTTTTCGAGACCAAGGCGCCAAGTCACTCACTCAATGAAACATGGGTTTGCATGCAATGTATGCGGTATTTTCCATGAATAATTTCATGTGAGCTCCAACAAAGGAGAGAAGCACATTCTCTATATCATGGTGGTGACGACACTAAGTGAACACTCCTCTGCGCGTGCTACTTTGCATTCAAAACTCTTTCCAACTTTGTAGGAGTGTTTCTAAAAATTACTCCCATTTTTTGGGCAAAGCTCTTATGAGGTAATCTAAGATAAGGTGCTTGGAACTATTTCAAGAATTATAATGGGGGTGCGTGAATTCAAGTCCGGAGGCATCTAGGCACGAGGTCAAGGATCTTTTAAAGATGTGGCAAAGTTTTGGGAAAGCCACGTGTCGTGGAGGATATGGAGGAATTTTTAGGGCTGGAAAATAATATGGATTTGAGCTTGTTGCTTGTTTTTTTTTGCACCTTTGGATTATTTGCAGGGTTGTCACTCATAGGTTTTGGTGTTTACTTTGCTTGTTCCTCTGTATTTCTCTTTTATACTAAACAATAGTTTTTTATGTTGTTTTTTAGTGTTGTATACACATTGTGTATACCACAAGGCAATTGTGTATACCACAAAAGGGTGTGGGATTTGAACACGCAACCTCATCTTTATAACTAGAAGACCCTACCAAGTGTGTTGTATTGTGGCATAAACACATCCATGTAAAAACTACATGTAATAAAATAACTCCCCAACTATGTGTATACCACACTAGTGGGTCCCACACCTATGTATGTATGCATGGGGGCATTACGAGCCCTCGTATGATCCTAACGACTAGATCACCACGGGCATTCAATGTAAGGTGAACAAGGGTCAATGCAAAGGACTTGTCAATATACAATATACATTGCAAACCAACCCGTGAATTTCAATGTGGATGTATAATACAATGCAAGGGAGATAATAAGTAACCCTCGGAAAGGGAGTTGGTCCCAATCTACAACTATAGGCAAAATGCAATGTAGTGTGAGCTCAACCCCAACCATTAACCCATCTCACCAAGCAAACGGTCCACTTAGATAGTCTTGTAACCAACTCACTCTAGAGTACGGATGTTGTCATGGATGTCAGATGTGAGTACTCAATCCAAATTTAAAATAATATGTCGAAAATAGTATGTTTTCCACTTTTAGAAACCCCGCCCGAGCCTAACTTATAAAACGCCTTTAGCGTATCTAGATGAGTTATCTATTTTAGTCTAAATAATGCCAACTATTTTTTCCCTCTAGGAATTTAAAAAGGGGCCTCCGGGGAAGAGCTATGGGAAGAAGACAGTTCCTCGCAAGGCTCTTCCCACAATGGATGCCTTCGGTGAAAAATTGGGAATGACATACCATGTGGGAAAAATGTAGTAGTAATAATAAATTGTGAAATCCAGACTTGTTGTGAAACTTGAATACAAGTAAATGCACTCAAATTTACTCAAATAAATATTTTAAAACATTCTAAAATACTATTTTTTGTTTATAAGAAAAATCTATAATTTATTAGTAAAAGTTATACTTCAGAAAATACATGTTATCATTTCTAAAAAATATAAAACACAATGTAGATCATGATCCACAAAATTTCAATGACACCAAGAATGGTGTTTTTGTAAAGGATGATGATGCCCCTAATTAAGGGAGGGGCCAATACTTAAACATGGTCCAATAGTTGACATGAGTCTTGATCACACAATACCCAATAGTTGTTATAGTACCTCTCATAGTTGTCATAGTACTATCTAGTGGTTATTTATTTTTGACATAATAATTATGTAGAGTATCCAATCACATCATGACATGTAAGACTTCTCACCCATGTACAAGTATTAAAAATTCAATGTTCAAGCATTATCACCCATGTTCAAGTATTGGTTTCCACCATGGTTGTAGTGTAACTCAAATTTATTATTTTAAATCAATTCAAAATATAGTTTTCCCTCTAATTAAACATTGCAAAAAAAAAAACAAGAATTACAATTTGGAGAAAATTTGTGATCCCATATAAAATACCTAGAATTGATTTTGTAGACCCAGTAACTTAGGGTGTACCACTACTGACCCCTCTCCCCTACGTATATAAGTTTGTGAAGCACTTAAGGTAAGGGATGAGTTATGTATGAAGGCCTCACTTAATTTAATAGTGGGGTTTTGTTTAATGATGTTGAAAATATATAAAAATAATAAATATTTTAGGTAATGAATGTCAACTTATTTATTGATTAAGTTTGTTTAATTGAAATTAATATTTTTATTAAAGAGAAATATATAGTACATCACTAATCATTACGCCGAAGGTGTCCCCCTATGGGAAAGGCCCTTGCGGACGTTTCTGTGACTGTGTTAAATTTGACGGTTTGATGGTCGTCTGGACGTTTTCACATTTTTAGGTGATTTTTAACAATTTTTGATCCTTGCATGCTCGGCTCCGTGTGCACTACTTTTGCACATGCTTCGAGTAGAGATGGCATGCTCGATTTTCTCGCCCCAAGGCCTCCACATTTAATGGGTGTGTTCTTTCTTGTGGGATCCATGCGTGTTATGTTTTAATTTTCTCAGAATTCTATGACCGCAGCTTAAGTAGATTTATTCCTCTATATGGGAGCTAGCATATTTAGGCCATACCATTGAAGCAGTAAAATTATAGAGCAGGTGTTCAATAATTCGATGTGGAGGCTTTGGATTTGGGTAAGAAAAAAAAGGCAAAGAGTGTTTCGCTTGAAAAATGGAGATGTCTTCTGCAACTATGAAGTTAGCTAATCCTGTCAACAAAGAGTGTTTGACATCATCGAGAACATCATAGGTGGAGGTATCACAAAGGGGCCATTCTGGAAAGGAAGTAGCAAAGAAAACTAGAGTGAGGGCTCTAACATTGACTATTTCTATAGAAGAACCTCAAGTAAGAAAAACCACACCCAAATTTGTCAAGGAGAATGGTTTCTTGCCAAATCACAGGACAAAAGAATTGAAAGGAATAGGTGCTACATCAAATGAGTCAAAGATCGGGGAATTCTACTTCAATTCGCAAGAGAGGAAAACTTCTGGTCATGCAGGCAACAATAGGCCTTTGGGAGAGGATGTTTCTCTGACAGAGGTTCGGAAAGTTGCAGATGGTCTTGATGATCAAAAATAGGAAATTTTGACTCACGATAACATTAATGCTACTGACATCCCTATAATTGATGGGATAATTATCGATAAGAGTAGTCCGATAAGCGTGCTTACAGAAGCTGAAGGAAACAAAGACTCAAGCATCTTAGCACTGAGCCTGAAAAGCCCCCGAGTGCATGGGTTCAATGTGATAAGTGCACAAAATGGCGTCAGATTCCTGTTGAACTAGCTGAGTATATAGACATAACAAACCCTAGATGGTATGCAACTCTTTTCATTGTTGTTTTTTCTGAAAGGTGGAAATTCTTCCCAAGTCTGGTGATTGTTACATGAAAGAAAAATGTTTAAGATTTGTGATTAATCCAACCGGCATTTCACCATTCATGACTTTTGGCTTTAGTATTCAAAGTAAGTTTTGTGTTGCAAAGTTTTTCTTTTCGTGGGGATCAAATTTGATATATTTGGGTCGACTTGTTCTTGGGATCTTTGAATAATACAATAGTATATTTGTATGGACATTCTAAATCATCTTCTTTTGGAGGTCACTTCAATTCAAGAGGTAGAAGAATACCAAAAAATGGATAAAATCGTGATTTTGGCATTACCTTGCTAAAGTATATGATTGGTAGCAAAACTAGTTTCTACAAACACGTGGTGTCTCGCCTTGGTTTTTGTCTAACAATTCACCATGAGATTATCATGCATGTTTTTACATTGCAAGACTTTCAAAATATTCTTGATTTCTTTTCTAACCCGAGGGATAGAAAAGTTACATGATATTCCACAGGATCCCTATTGTATCCATGTCCTTTGATCTGTCTGTACTAATCTTGGTAGAGATATTTCAAGGACATGTACTTGATATACAAAAACTTGTCATATCATATCTGGACATGTTTGGATAGACACGATCACATTTGGTCTAATGTCATATCTTGGCCATACACAATATGGCTATATTTCATGCTTGATAAAAGAGGTAAAAACAAAAAGTCCTAAATTGTGCAAAGTGATCTTGACTCTAGAAAGTAAAATCATGGCTTGTTATCAATTGAAAATTATCAAGAATAAGGCAAAAATATTGATTTTCACACATTAGTTGTATGCAAGACTGATTCTATTGACAACTTGGTTTAGCATATAAAAAGAGGTTTTCGTGATGCATTTTGGTACAAATATCGCCCTTTGTGCTCCTTTGGAAGAAGCAAGTACAAAGGCGCGCCTTATGATTCGCAATGATTGATGTGCAATAATGCGTGCATATTCTCTACATGTTTGCTAAAATAGAGAGTTGTTTACAGAAGTTCTCTTTTATTTTATTCCTGCATATAGTTTTTGTCTAATGTATGACTTTGCTGGTTAAATCATTTTTTCCTGCATCCTTCTCCAATGTTTTTGGACTTCAAAAATGTTCAATGCCATGATGTTTGTTTTTCTTTCAATCAGCCTTTGATTTCATCATTACAATTGAAAATTTCTTTTCTTTCAATCAACCTCTATTACAAGATTACGATTTTAAATAGACATTTAAAAAAGACTTTTCCTTCTCATGGAAGCTGAATTTGAAGAAATGAGATTGGCCAAATACAATCATGTGGTAACTTATGAGGCTCTCAATACCTCATAACAATTATTATCTTTATAGCATGAATTCATAAGAATGTGTAAGACCATCTATGCCTGCAAAAGCTGCAGGGGCATTGTTAATGAAACTCCACTGACATTTTGATCGTGGTTGAAGAATCGGTAGAACAAATGTGGAGGGGCTTATTGTTTTATTAGAGACTAGTGATTAAAATCTTTATATCTGTTAAGAACAAGATCCTTCTCAAAAAGTGAGCATGAAATACACATTTCATGTAGCATCGTAGTGTAACATAAGCGGTGGAGGTTCATCTAATTCATATTCTAGCATTTATGGACCATATGAGTATATCAATGATGTAGAGCTTCGAAGATAGAGAATAATGGTGATCATCTCCAACGAGATCAATGTGTTGTTGCTTATTAGATCTTAGATTGTACTCTGAATTTCTGAAGCTATTCAAATCAGCTATTTTTTTACTTTGAAAATTTTAGAGTTATCTGCTTTTAATGATTTTTGCACAAAAAATGTTTATTGTAGATATATATACATGTACATATACACAGTATGTAAACATGCCATATCATATCCTACAGTCCCCCGAAAAAACTGTTGGATTTCTATCTAAGTCCTGGAACTTATGGCAGACATTTATACTTATCAATTAATGTATATGCAAGCCCTGCTATCTATTCCGCCCTGTATGATAAAAATGATTATGAGTTGTACGCATATTTTTCCTTCAACATCGTCTAAGCCTATATGTAACTTGGGAGTCCGGTTCTTTATGATGCAAGCTCAAGGATATCATTACTTGTATCCTCTTTGGAATCGTCACTTATCCTTGAAGCACATGTAAACTTGATGGTCTGTTATGCATTCAAGAAGTATCAACAAAATTATAATGGTGAAATTAAGATCAAGCACATGTATTAATTGCTATCATTCAGAGAGATTACATAATACATATAATGCACAAAAGATAATGGCTATTGCATTGCAAAAGGTTGTGCAAATACAAAATCTCGTGAGCCATGCCAACCATGGGATAAATTCCATACATGGTGTACTCTGGGATGATGCTCTCACAATAACTCATAGGCCAGGAGTTGATAATGATCTACTACCCAACTACGACACCATTAGCGAGTTTGTGCTCATGAATGATCATATAATCAATTAGTATACATGCACAAATCAAATATTTATGCTGATAGACATTCTACAATGGCAGCAAAGGGTGGGATCTGTAAGTGGGACCGTATACTTTTAATTCTTTGCATTAAATTTGATGTCCATTTGACTATCACGTAAAAGTTTTTTTTTCCCATCTTTAAGAAGCCAATAAAAAATAGTAATATCTTTATCATATGGTAGAGTTTGGTGACTTTTTTGAGAAATATAAAGAGAATGTAAAAAAATTATTAATCAATGTGATATGCGTAAAATCTAAGATAAGAACCTTGAGATTGATATCTTCTTGCTTATTACTTCATATTTGAACTCCCTTGTAATGTTCTTGTACATGTAAGACCATGTCTCAATTTTGAAACTTCCTAACTTTGTATGTTCTTTGTGTGTAGATTTCTTATGCCTCACATCTTAGGCCAAAATCCATTATTGCCTTTTCCTTTGCCTTCATACCAAATGACATGATACTTAGATTGTTTCCCATCTTAAAGTCTTTAATTTCTCTCGATAGTAATGGATACAATGCTTTGATTGTTTCCCCGCTAAACCCTATTCAACATAGTCCTAGAAATGACTATAGTGTACCTTCACACATAATGTGGGGGACATCTACATAAAAATAATACAATCAATAGAAACATTTGCACTCCTAAAACACAAGATTCTACCTGCAAATCTTAAAGGTGGTAGAAACATTTACTTGTGGCTTGGTAGTTTGGGTTGGAATAAGAAAAAAGGTTGCTTTTGTCTAGCGCATTACCTTTACTTGTTGGGTAGTGTTTGATTTTCTTGATGCCATGCTTGGATTAGTTAGGTATTTCTTGTTTTGCGTCATGAGATGTCTGGACTTCGTGAGTATTGTTTATTTAGCACGGAGATTTACATTCATACATGAAATCCTTGTGGGAATTGAATTTTGAAAATAGAATATATAAGCTTGTGTCCCGCTTTCGGTTGTATTGAATGTCTTTCGCCTAAATGGTTCAAAGCTTATTCGACCGATTTAAGGATGATATTCCCTAGATCATATGCTAAATACCTTCTATTTTTTCAAGTTTTTGTTGGAGTTTTTATTATTTGAGGTGGTCTTGCCTATATATATATATATATATATATATATATATATATATATATATATATATATATATATATATATATATATGGAATTCTCTAGCAAAAGGTTCTTAGCTCAATAGTGTAGAGGTTGGCATGTGTTCTAATGATTTGGATGCCCGATTTATTTGTTATGCTCAAAATCACCCAATTGCTTGTATTGTCTTCTCAAAGTGATTAAGAAAAACAACAATATCCCTGGGAAATCTAGTGGAATTGACCACACTCCTTGATTTGTCCGGTTTGAGTTCTATTAATGCAAGTGGTACAAAAACATGGTGAAGTAGATAATGTTAAGTTTAGGATTTGCCTGCTTTAAGAAGATAATGTTACCAAAAGTGGATAGAGATAGAGGGTAGAACTTCAATTTATGCTTGTGCTTGTTTTTAGAAAACTAATTATAAACACATATTGCAACTCTATCAAAGAGGTTGACATGTAATTACACTCATGCATTGCTTTACTCCCATACAAAGTCTAACAAGAGCCATTGTTTGGTAGGTGTCCACTGTCCAGTCAAAGACATAAGCAAGAACAATCCAAATCACCGCCTCCAAATCCCTTCAATTTCGTTTCACTTTCAAATTTGGGTACCTTTCCTGACATCTTTTTCTCCTCTCTCACCACCTCCTTTGACTATTTTTATCTTCGAGTACAAACTATATTTAGCCATTTTTCATGCTTTTATTCATCAAAATCTTATACCCATTTGGCCAATTTATCGCAAGATGTAAGTTCACAGCAGAACCTACAAGGATCTTGGGATTGTAAGAAAAATCTTCCAGTTGGCCTTGCTTTGCACTAACAAACAGTCCTCTAATCGACACCCCTTATCAACATCAACTATAAAAGTAATTACTAACCTTCTAAATCAAATAACATATACCGTTTGGCGTTCACATTGCATTGTGCACATGTGATTGCTAGTTTTTAAAAAGGGTGGTAAAGATCGCACCCCACAATCCAATCACATCTGATCAAGGAGGAGGTATGAGAAAAGGCCAACACACTTCAATAAGGGATTAAAAATATTAATATTCAAAATCATTTTCAATTTTTTATTAGTCCGAAGGCATTTCACAATGGAGTTGAGGGGTCCGCGCTTTGACAGCATACGGAACATTGGCGGTTAGGATGAAAGTCATTCATTGACGACATATTACTGTTTAATTTCATCGGATGGTTCATCTCCTTATGTCATGTAACATAAAATCTATAGAGAAATGTTGATACAAACTACTTGACTAGGTATGGGCTCCACGGACGAAGTGATAGAGAAACTTTCAAGAAATGCTTGCCCGTTATCACCTAAGAGGATCTGAAGCCTGAGATTCATCGTATTGCTAACGGGGATACATCACCAATCCTTTATGCTCATCCCATTTCAGAGTTCCTTACTAGGTAATCAAATTGTTTCCTCTTCATCTACAAACCCAAAATACTTTCCTTCTACATAGCTTTTCGATTCTATTTAAGGATGCATGAAGTTCAAATCTGTAGACTCAATTATCTTGAATCTGACGAGCATGGAGTTATGTAATTACATCTCAGGAACATCTGCGGGTGAACGGAAGCTGATGCCCACAATTCAGGAGGAATTGGAGAGAAGAACGCTTCTTTACAGCCTTCTAATGCCAGTCATGAACCAGTAAGTTAATTATTTTTAATGTCCAATCGTCCCAGTGAAAGAAGCAGCAATATTTTCCGTGTGGTCTTGACTCTTGAATCTACTGTATTTACAGATACGTGCAGGGACTGGACAAGGGGAAAGGAATGTATTTCCTCTTCATCAAATCAGAGGCACAAACTCCGGGAGGCCTGTTGGCCCGCCCGGTTCTGAAGAACTATTACAAAAGCCGGTATTTCAAGGAAAATCCCTACGATCCCTACAACGTGTACTATGCCCTCGCGAGACAATCCTCTGCACAGATTCTTACTAGAGCATGTACTCTCAGTTGCTCTGCGGTCTGTTCCAGAACAACGAGGTGCTTCGTGTGGGTGCAGTCTTCACCTCTGGCTTCATTAGAGCCATACGTTTTCTTGAAGAGCACTGGCGTGACATCTGCTTCAACATTAAAAACAGAACACTCAACGAAGAGATAACCGACCCTTCAGTCAGAGAGGCCATCATCAAATTTCTAGCTCCAAATTCGGATTTATCCGAGCTGATAATAAGCGAGTGTTCAAGCGGGTCCTGGCAAGGAATTATTACTCCCCTGTGGCCAAACACAATATCATGACCGGCCACATGGCCCAGTATATCCCTACTCTGAATTTATATAGGGCGTCCTATAAGGTGTCGGAGCGCCCTAGGCAGTAGTTAGAGCGCACGTCCTCCCGCCCCAACTCCCACGTCACCTACCCTCTGGGACCAGCCACCCAGCTGCCTGTGCATTTTTAAAAACAATTATAGTATAATTTTTAACACATACAATTAAAGTTGTAAAGGCTTCTTTCTTGCCTTTTCCATAGCAAAACTATCAATTACGTCATCATAATTTATTGTTGTAGTGATGTCGCGTTCAATTGTCAAAATGGAAAGGCCATTTAATCTAGTTTCACCCATTGTTAGAGTCACTCTCCCTCCTCTGATGTTTTGATCCCTCAAATTTAACTTCTTTAACATATTCATTCAACATTTATTTCACACATTACCTGTGCGATCCCTAGTTAACTACACCAAATTGGTTATGATTTCTATGGCTAGATTGGAGAGGTTCCTCCAATGTTCAACCACCCCCAATTCAGGGAGAATTCTGTGATTTCAGTGGACATATTTTCTAAAACTTGAAGAATGCAATTTAATTGAAAATAGCAGGAGAATCGTATATGTCAGTCTAGGATTCCGTATTGTATTCCGTATAAATACATTCAACTTAACAAAAGATCATTGTGCCCTAGTAATTTATCCACAATTTAATTCCAAGACTCAATCTTTTTGAACTGAAATATGATGTCAGCAAAAAGAATAATATCACATAAACAGAAGCTCAGAGTGACATGCAAAGCCTTCAACTTCTGTTTCGAGACCACAATTTTGAGCTTGATAACCACTGCGGCTCAGTAGCTTGCTGCTTAGCGCCTAGGCCCTCACATGGACACCGAATTCAATTACACAAATAAATTACATACACCGAATTAAATTACATAACTAAATTTAACTCTGGCTGGGAGACAGACTGCTACAACCTGAGTGTCTTTCAATTTAATTACCTCTAATGAATTTTCAGTTTGTATATATATGATAAAAGAATGGTAGTGATTAGTTTTTTTAGACTAAAGCCGACTTGTGAAAATAAAGAATGCTAGTTATTAATTTTTTTCAGAGTAAGGCCGACCTGTGGTTAGGAAAAATATTTTGACGCCCCTGCCCATTAGGCGCCCTAGGCAACTGCCTAGGTTGCCTAGGGCAGGAAACGCCACTGGCGTCCTTCCCTTCTCGTGTGAATAGAGCAGATCCGTTGCGGACATCACTTGAGACTGTCCCAAAGTGATTGGATCATCGATATAGAATCGTTGTGTGATGCTCTTGGAGATACCGAGGTATATTCTTCCCACAATTTACACTTTACTAGAGTATGGATATAGAGGAAGCATTTGATGTTTAAATGTATCATGGTCATGTCATTAAATACAACATCTCACAAATATTTTGCATAAGTTGTAGAAAATAAAATGGATTAGCCTTCCTACTCTACCTTTACCCTCAAGCAGAGCAAATGGACATGACAAGAGTTCGTTTAGAGTTCTTGACGCATAATGTTTTAATCGAACCACAAGAAGCATTCAAATCAATGTAAAATATACAAGAAGCTTCCAAATCTAATATATGTTAATCTTGGGGACCGCAATCTACCCATGGATCTTAAAAATTGAAGCACTTGTCACTTTTAAGTCACACTCATATTTCGAGGATGATGTTTATGATTGATCCGGAGGATTTTTCAAGTGTTGGAAGTTTCCTAAACCTCCCTAAATTGTGACCACACCGAATAGCATTCTCGAGACCTTTCGACAAGATGCGTAACTCCAAGAATGGAGTCCAGGATGCAGAAGTTATCGCAAGTCAAAGATTTGGTTTGAAAACGGTCCAAGTTGGTCAATCGATTTGAGTTACATGTTGACACATGGCATTTGGCAAAAGGTGAAAAAGGTTAAATTTTGTGTTTTTGAGCCTCCAATCTTCGACACACGAAAAAATTGGTGGGCCCCACTATTTTTCTAGTCGGGGACCAGCCAGTTTGGCACACTTTTTGTAGGAGAGGTGTCTTTACCACCTTTTATTCATATTGTCATTATCACAATTTCGATTATATATGCATTATATCTCTCTAACATTTCCAATGTGGAATTATTGTTTGAAAGTTCAAATTTTGCATTACAGTCTATTATATCGCCTTAGATGTACTGAGCGAGCAAATTCCTAGCTTCAGGAGGCGATCAACTCCCACCGAGTTGATTGCATTATATTTCAAGTTGTTCATACAGTTTAAACTATACGGTGGAGCCAATATACAAATCCGCAATATATACCTACTAACATGGCCAAGCCTATCTATCCAACCAATGACGCGACCTTTATACCGGCGGATCCACGAGCTCAAAGCTAGATAAACAAACAATGCATTCAGTAACCATTCAACACATAACCCAAGTGACTCGGTCCACATAATTCGAGCATAAAAATAGTTATCTCGGCCCTATATTGGGTGGCTCAAATAATGACACGACATGGCGTCCGAGGACTCGACCCCAACTCGTGGCCAAAGCCACGTTAAAATAGGAGACTCAAGCTCCATTTAAATGGCTATACCACCAAACCCCTGTAAATGTGGGATTTTCCCACTTTCGGGCAAAGAGGTCGACAATAGGGAGGAGGCGTGATTCAACCCCGACCTACGCATCCAAAACCATCGATCTTGTCGACTTCGCCCCAAGAGCTCAATAGAGTATAAAATGAGCTCACATGTAATTGAATTAGCCATGAGCTGCACAAGATGCAGCCATGAACACTTTTAGAAAACCTTTAATTTGGAGAACCTAGACGATTTGAATTTGGCCATGGTGTAAAAAGGAAGTTTCTCAATTCCATGAGAAATTCAAATATGTAATTTGTTTTCATGGAATTATTGTAAATCTCCATTCAGTAGGTGCTTTTATAGTACAATCAGGGGGTCGCATTTTGAAGACACCGTAGGGGCCACATATGGACTTCTGAACGGTTTCGGTAAATTACAGAGTTTCATTAAGTCCGATATCAACCCATTTTTAGATTACAAAGGTCTATTGTCATTATGGAATGATAATTGTACGTATTTTGGACTTTAATAAATCGATTCACTTTCGTGAATCCAGACATAGCCTTGTGTGAATTCCGTTATCACTTTCATTTTTGTGGATGTTTGATTTCTATTTTGATGAAGCTTTTGATTAGATAAAATCAAGAATTGGATTTTTATTAAGTTGGATAAGGAATCATCTTTAAAATGAGAAAATGGACTTTAGAGCATTTCAATATCCATAATCCACTACGGAATAAGTGTGTGCACATTTCAACTTTGTGGTTAAAAATTAGTTTGAGGTGCATAAATAAATCAAGATTTAATCAATTTTGGAGTAATTGAAATCCTGTGAAATTGATGTTGAGTTCCTAAATCCATGTGAAGCGGTTAAAGTTTGAAAATTATAACTTGTGTTTTCGGATCGCTGAGAAAAGTAGTTAGGGAGAGACACCAATAGTTGAGCAAGGTCCAATTGAGGAATAGTGTCTCAATACACAACACCCAATAATTGTCATAAAAGTACGTGGTAATTAGTAATTTTTGACATGACAACACCCAATCACATCATGACATGTAAGATTTACCTTTTTAAATTTTTCAATGTTAAACCATTATCACCCATGATCAAATATGGGTCCCAATCAAAATATAGTCTAACTCAAATTTACTATTTTAAATCAATTCAAAATATGGGTTTCCTCAATTCAACACTAATATATATATATATATATATATATATATATATATATATATATATGTGTGGGCCCCTAACTTAGGTACACCACTACTAGCTCCTCTCCCTAAAAGCAAAATTTTCTTTATGTGGAATTTTGAAGTGGATTCACATATTGAAAAATTCTTTGCTTGTTTGTTTGTAGAGTTTCCAAGTTCCTCAGATCTTTTGAGACTCTCGTGTGTTTCAAATCCGGCTTCCTTGTTCGAAAACCTTGTAAATCTCTCGACATTGGAAGATTTTTTAATGGGGAGCCATGCATTGGAGAACCTTTGTCACTCTAATGTATGGTTCATAGGTGTTTGCACTCTATCACCCATCTTCCCCAATTATGCTTTTTAGGTATGTCATTTTCCTCTAGATTAACTAAACTCCCTTAAGATTTTAGCAGCCTCACATGATTTGGCATATTTTTATCAATTGAGCGAGTCTTCCCCAAACTTTGTGGGATTAATTCCCTAAAGTTATTATTTAGGTTTGGTGTTCACATCTCATTACATTTCTTGATAGATTTGCAAAATCTTTATGCTTTACATAAACTCAATTTATCATTTTCATGATGAATTAACCTCCCTTCCACACAATTTTGGCCAACTTAGTTCTTTAGTTTATTTATATTTGGGAAAAATGATCTCACTACAATTCACTTACATCTTCAAGGTAATTTAGGATCTTTAAAATGCCTAGATTTATCACAATGTTATCATTTGGTGAGCCTCCCCACAAGTTTTGGCCAACTTAAGTCTCTCTCCTATCTAGAAATGAGTTATAATTATAATATTTCTAGATTTCTTGGTGCCTTTGGGAATCTTATTTTTTGCAAACATTAGATTTAAACCACTCATGTCAATTAGCTGAGCCTTCCACAACCATTTAGTCAATTGACTCATTTGGAAACTTTGATTATGTTTAGATGTGAGAAGCTCTAAGCTCTTCCTTGTCAATTTTGGTAGCTCGAGTCTTTGACATTTCTCAACATAGGTAATCAGTAAAGGCCTCCGCACACTTTCAGATTGTGATTTCATAGGCTTGACTTCACTGGTGCACTCAATGGACGTGTTGGTTTAAATTAAGAGTTTAATATTTTTATTTATTGATGGAATCCCAATGTGATAGAGTCAGTGGCAATGTGTGAGGGAAAATACCCTTTTCTCATGCTAGAGGTGTTGGTATTACCCCCTCATTACATTTATCTCGTCCATTATATTTGTGCAAGAGCTCAACAACTCTTTATTTTTACTAATTATGTTCCACCGCTGATGCAAAGTTCGATTTTTTGAGTTATTGGTAATTGGGACTAATTAGGGTTTTCTTGAAACGAAAAGAATTTTAAAACTTTATGATTCTATGCTTTTTTCCAATGAAACTATTTTTTTGTGTGGCTTTTTTGTCATTGAAGTATAACATGGATACTTGAACATTCAAATCTTAATAACAAAACTTGTTTATTAATGTTTACCCTTCATATTAATTTGTGCTCATAGTGGATGGCTAGACTAATGTTTGTTGTGCCAAGTTGATATGATAATTGGTAATTGGACAAATGTCGGAATATATTTGATTAGTGCTCCATTAATGTTTGGGTGAATTATGTTTTGTAATATATTATGAGTTCAGAATATTACAACTTGTAATATATTGTTGTATTGGGTATTTTGATATATTGTTATACCCTCGAATAGTATTCCTGTGTTATTTGTCAGTAACACCTCCCTATTTATTAGGAGGTGGTTTGGATATGTTTTTGGCTATATAATAGCCATGAATCGTGGTAGTGTAAATAGTAAATAATATAGAGTCGCATCATAATAAAATTATGTTGTTTATTATTTTTATGTTTATCAAGATGTAAATCTAAGGCTCTCATAGATTTGGTAGAGAGCATGGTGGATCTAGCCATGAGAGTCTTTAGAGGAATCCATACACTTCTTTGAGGTAGATCTAGCAAGAGTTAAGATTGGTGACTCACAGATGTTTTCCGCAGTGCATAAACGTGGATTCTACATTGATAATTCTTTCCTCAAGCTATTGAATGACAAACCCTTTTAACTCGGACACAAGATATTTTATCCTTGTCTATAATCAATTTGTCACTTGGGCGTTGGATCGATAGATTGAGTTGTAATTTTTATAATGGGTGTATCGCTTTTCTCACGGATTCATCAATCGATAGTAGGTTGATTTGTTTTGAAGAATTTTACACATTTTTCAACGTGATGAGGGATGAATTAGGTGATTGCATATTTTTACAAGCCGTCGAGGGGTATTTAAAAACTAATCAAGCGTCAACTATGTTATTTTTAGGATTCAATTGCATTTTCCACTCGCATTTGGCACATTTCCTCCACGCCGCATTTGTATTGATAGCAATGATGTCAATGATCTAAAGTCAAATGGTCGACTTAAACTTGCCATTAGGAAGATGATATTCTAAATCATGTGTCCAAATTGTTTTATTCATAATTACAACACACATATTTGGGAAAGTAGTACCCGTTAGTTGTATCGACTATCCAAATGTATATCGTGATTTGGTTGTGTAAAGTTCTTATATATTTTCTTTATTAAAAGTCAAGTGTCTTTGGCAAAGATAAAGGGTTTATTATTTTCACTATTATTTGGTTCAAGTTTGTTGATTTTGTGGAGTTTCAAAATGGAAAAGATAAATTTAATTGAAAGATTTGATGAGAAAGACTTCCACACATGGCATGTAAAAACCAACCAAAATTGATCGACATAGACTTATGCGTCATTATCGATGGAAAACTTAAAAAACCGAATGATGCAGATGAAGCAGCAAAATGCGAGAGTAAGGATCGGAAAGTACATAACAATTATCAACCTTGACCGCTGATGCATATTTGAATCATATCGATCAGCTGACCGCCTAATAACATTTGGCTAATATCAACAAGTTATTTGGATCTTAAGCAGTAGTGAAACAATGATGTTGAAACAAAAAGTTGGGGTTAAAGATGGAAAAAAACAACAATACGGTTCAACATATTAGTAAGTTTTGATCCATTTTGAATCGATTAGAGCAAGCAATCTTACTAAATAGCTTGCTAAAATAGTATTCGAGTATTGCTTTTACTCTTAGTAAGATCAATCCTAGTTTGGAAAACTTAATTTCTCTTCGCTTGATGAAGAAGAAGAAATCAATTTTTTTTTACTGTAAGAAGAAACTTTCATGGTTGAAAACAATAAATCATCATTCCAAAAAGGTAATAAAAGGTTTGTTTCTTCAAAGAAACAACTTTTGTGTCATTATTGCAAGCAGTGCTAGGAAATCACTTTGTGAATCGTAGTCAAAAAGAGAGCCAAAGATCTCTTAGATGATAAGATAGATGAGCAAGGATTGGTCTTTAAAAATGATTGGGAAGATTTCTCTTCTCATGAAAGTGAAAATGAGCCTATTAGCTACCTCAATGATGAAGATTGTTTATATTAATTAAATTCATTGAGGATAAAGGCAACACATGAAGGAGGACAATCAACATCCTCAAGTTTGTCACTACCTTAGAGGTATAAGCTGCTTTAGTGACACCTTTTTTTTGTGTGTGATGAATAAGAACATATGAGCATCCATGCTCCTGTGTGTAGTACAATGTTTGTGTTTCCGTGATAATGATGATGTGGATATTTGTACCATTAATACTATAACAGGAGTGTTCTCGAACATATTGACTTGATGGTCGATGAATTGCCGATGGGTCCCAATTCATGTATTCACCTGGATAGGTTGATGGGTCCTTATTCATGGATGATGTAGTTCCCACATACAAAGTGTTGAGGGATCGGAGACCATGTGCAGTTACGTGCTTTGACATACATGTTGCTTGGTCAAGATGGTGTTTTTCCATTTTCGCACTAAGGGGGAATGTTAGGAATATATTTGATTAGTGCTCCATTAGTGTTTGGGTGAATTATTTCTGTAATATATTATGAGTCGTAATATTACAACTCATAATATATTGTCAGTATTGGGTATTTTGATATATTTTTATACCTATGAATAGTATTCAAGTTATTTTTCGCAACACCTTCCTATTTATTAGAAGAT
>CM031238.1:861488705-861563216 GCA_018340775.1 Taxus wallichiana var. yunnanensis
ACCTTCAAGTGACACTAGCGTGACACCGGCTCCCGAACCAGCCGAGGAACAACTCTCCATCAAATTCTAAAATCCAAACCCTATGGGATCTTTGGGTGATAATTTGGAGGGTTGGATTTCATCGAGTGAGAATCATGTAATTACCATGACCTATGTCTTCATAGAGTATTTGTGCCTTAGGATCATCTGTTTTCTGCACAATATACTCAGACTGTTTCTCAGGGAGTAACTTCTTCATTTGTCCATTGACAGGTATGAGGGCGTGTGACCAATCCATTTGAATCTCCCCACCCACATCTTTACAGAAGTTCCGACTTAGCAACATTCCGTAAGAAGGAGGAATGTCTGCTACTAGGATGGTGGCCAAGACTTTCTTTTCAGGTAAAGCAGCAAAAGCCACTTGTGCATCTTTAATCCTTCCAACCAAAGGTACTTCCTTACTTTCCATGGAGTAGCAAGATCCATAAGTACGAGTAAGGGTCAAGCCTAAAGCATGAGCTACCTTAGCAGGCATCACATTATCTGAGGCTCCAGAATCTATGACACAGTTACTGAGCCTATGGCCCGCTATAAGAAGTGTTACATAAAAAGGCTTGATTTTGTCACCAGGCGAGGTGACAGCAGCTACCAGACTAGGCTGTGGTATAGAAGGAGGAGTGGGCAAAAGGCCTTTAGAGGTGGTCTTGGAATGGGAATTTACAAATTGGATCATCTTGGCAAAAGCTTTGGGATGGGTTTGGTAGTATTCAGCTTCTGAAATTTGAACCTTGGTCCTTTTTAGGTGATCCACAATATCAAAGGATCCAGAGGTGGATGGGCCATCATCATTTGAAATTCTAGGCTTATCAACCTTAGGAGAAAAAGAAGAAGAAGCAACTTTGGTAGCAGGATTGACAGACTTACCTTTGGTGCGAGATGAGGTAGGGATAGGAGATCCTCTTCTGGCAATTACAGGAATAGTTGCTGGTTGCTCCTTAGATTTCTTCGTGGGGCATGTGTTACTTTCTCCATCGCCTCAAATGCATTCTCGAGTCATGACAGCAAATGATTCACTGTTCATATCTGCTACCACTTCATCATAGTTATCTCCATCATCAGTGCCTTCGGTGGTAAAGAAATTAACCCGAGATCCTTCGAGTTCTTCCGCCTCATCATCAAATTCCTCCAGGAATTCCTCACGAGCTTCATCGTCCACATCATCATCGGGCTCTTCAACTTCACAGGTTGCGTTCACAGGAACTTTGACAGGAGGACCTTCAAGTGCTAGTCTTGTGTGAGGAGCAGGCAAACGATTTCTGGGCTGGAAATTTCTTCTTGGAACATCTGCGACGGGGGCATCTTTGGGCTAATTGTTTCTTTATAGCTACTAGATCATTTGCAAGTTTCGGACTAATGGATCAAAGATTGGGTCTAGAGGTGGAAGAGGAAGAAGCAGTAGATTTAGATTTGGGAGGATCTCTCTTCAACTTCCCTGACATGATCGAGTCATCCTCGACACTAAATGCCCAGTTCTTGATCCGAATTAACGTTCCAAGATTAGCCCTTGTCGAGCATAATTGACTTTGGGCGTTTGAGCATTTAGAAAGAAACATTTTTGAATTTGATCAACCGGTCGAGTATTTATAGAAATTTTGTTGATCGGTCTATTGAACCGAGCCACAAATTCTCTCATGGGTTACGATGGATCTTTCTTTATCTCGAGAGATTTGGGCAAGCGGGGCATGCACATCTTCTCGCCGGCTTAAAACGGATTTGAGGCGAGTTCTCATTGTATTCCGATCGGTGATGGCACCAGTATGGAAGGTGATAGAACCATCACAAAGCATTATCTGTAACGTCTCAACGAAACGACCTTCGAGACGTCTTCATGTTCAACTCCCAAGCGCACATGCAACTATGAAGGCTGCAATGTGTTCATCGGGGTGTACTTTGCCATCTCCTCTAAACTTGGGGAAGTTCTTTCGGTTACCTCTAGGTAACTCATGCAAAGGCCGAGTAAGGGCGGGGGCCCGACACATTGACCCCATGGCAATTGTGCCACCATTCTTGGAAATACGGCTTGGAGGAGCTTTAACACCAACAAGGATCAAATATCGTAGATTGGGACTACTTGCGAGGCTCACGAAGGAACACCACCCGTAGGACTTCTATCTTGAGCAGGCAGAGTGCTCGTTGAGCGAGTTCTTCTATTTGAAGGGAAAGGAAAACCCTGTTGCTCCAAAAGCTGAAACTGAGAATCTTCAATACCAAGGGTCCTTCTCCCTCGAGTGAAACGCGGAGTCGCCAGATCAAAGGATGATCGAAAAATTGCAGTACTGGAATGCGATTTTCCCCAGCGGAGTCGCCAAAAACTGTTGGTCGTCAAATAGGACTTTTTAGAAGAGCAACAGTCAGGGGACAAGAAGTCCCTCCTCTTTAATGGGAGAGGTTCCCTTATTCAGAAACGAACTTATTTACAAATGTACAGAACATTGTTTTATGGTCAAACTTGGATTTTACGAAAGTGTTTTCCACAAGGATCATCAATCACGCAAGGACTGAGGAAAGGGAAAAAGGAGATGAGCAGAATAGCAACATTCAGAATTATAGATAGCAGAATAATTCCTCCTGTATGCGAAGCTTCAAAGAATTTAAGACAAGATCATTTGCGTTGGCTGAATGAGATTAAATTTAAAGACACAAAGTTCCATAAATAACCTTCTTCAGATTTATTAATCAAGGACACAAAGTTCCTTCTTGGTTGTACAAGATCACTGTATTTGCAAACCGAACGAAGTATGCACGATTAGAGAGACTAATGAGTTAGGAAAAAAATGATCTTCACGATATTAAAGGAAAACACGGAGATAACAAGAATTAGACGGACAAAGAATGAAAAGCCCTTTTGTATTGATTTCTTTAAGAGCTATTTACACTTTCAAAGAAATATTCCAAGTTCTTCCTCGTTCGGTTTGTGCGAGGTACATGATTCTTTTATCCGAGCATCATGAAACTAGTATCCTCAATGGCCTTCATCAGTGCAAGGCAGCGGTTCCAACATCCTTTGGCAATTGAGCTTCCACTCCATACACCACTTGAAAAGGAGACATTCCAATGGCTCTTTTAGGTGTGATCCTATCTGCCCAAAGAGCATCATAAAGCTTCTTATGCCAGTTTCGCTGAGACTCATTGACCAACTTCCTTATGATAGTCACCAGATTTTTGTTGGTGGATTCTGCTTGTCCATTTCCCTGTGGGTAATAATCTGAAGAATGAGCCAGAGAGATGCCATACCCGTAGCAGAAATCCATTATCTCAGTTGAGGAAAAGTTCGAAGCATTGTCTGTTACAATCTTGTTAGGTACACCATACCTTACCAAGATGTTCTCTTTGATGAAGTTGCATACAACTTCAGAAGTAGTGCTCTTGACTGGAATAGCTTCCACCCATTTGGTGAAGTAGTCAGTGGCAGTTAGCACATGCGTGTGACCAGCACTAGAAGCAGGGTTCAGTGCACCAATGAAGTCTAGACCCCACTGCTGAAATGGTTCCTCAATCACAACTGGCTTGAGAGGTAAAGATGCCAATTTAGGTCTTCCCACAAAGGTCTGACAAGCTTCACATTTATCCACCCACTTGGATGCATCTCTGAACAAAGAAGGCCAGTAATATCCTCCCCGGAGTATCTTGTGAGCTGTGACTGTTGATGAATAGTGCCCTCCACATGCCTGATCATGGAAAGCTGAGAGCAACTTTCTCTGCTGCTCCTTGTCCACACACTTCAGAAATCTCCCATCTAAACCACGCTTGAACAAGGCATTTTCCCATAGTACATATTGTGCTGATCTCAATTTAACAGTCCTCTTTTCCTTGGCAGTTAAATGAGAGGGGCATTCCCCATAGGTGAGAAAATGGGCGATGTCAGAATACCATTCATCGACTGAACTAAGGAATAGAACAGTAGGAATGTCAGCTTTCTCCTCCAGCAACTCATGTTTGGCTCCTTCAGCAATGAGCTCACAAAGACCCCTTCCACGAACCAGCTTGGTTGGTTTGATATCAATGTCATACTCTGGACTTTAGCCACCCGGTTTCCTCTCTTGGACCCAAATTATTCTTTGTGTAAGAATTACTTAACATGTCGTGTACGGAACCAAAGCACTATAGAGTGAGAGTTGAGGATATAGAACCGGGCGCTGACGGCTTTGACTACTGCAAAAGCATGCTTCTCCATCATGGTGTATTTCAGCTCATGATTCTTCAGGATATAGCTCATGAAGGCAATTGGTAGCTCATGTCCATCAGAGTCTTCTTGGGTTAAGGCAAGCTGTGGTATTATCTCGTAGCATAGCAATAGATGATGAAATCTTTGCTGAAATCAGGACAGGCCAAAACTGGAGTTTTAGCAATAGCTTTCTTGATACCCTCAAAGGATTCCTTTCCTTCAGAAGACCAACCAAATGCTTGCTTTCCTTTCATCATCTGAGAGATGTTCAAAGTTAATTCAGCAAAATCAGGGATGAATCTTCTTAAAAAATTGATCTTACCGAAAAAGGAATGCACGCCTTTTTTACTGGTTGGGAGAGGAATCTGCTGGATGGCTTGAACTCGTTCAGGATCAATCTTAATACCATCCTTGGATACAATGTGCCCTAATAGTTTTCCTTCTGTAACACAGAAGACAGATTTTTTAGGATTTAAAGAAATCCCATGCTCTCGGCATCTCCTTTTCCGTTTCCTCGGTCCTTGCTTGATGGATGATCCTTGTGGAAAACACTTTCAGTAAAATCCAAGTTTGACCATGAAACAATGTTCTGTACATTTGTAAATAAGTTCGCGTTTCGAATAAGGGAACCTCTCCCATTAAAGAGGAGGGACTTTTCGTCCATTGATTGTTGCTCTTCTAAAAAGTCCTATTTGACGACCAACAATTTGAGATTTACATGCCACTCTTTGTGGGGATTTTGGAATGACATGTCAACTCACTCTTGCATGGACATAAGTTAAGCATAGATCCATCACTTGCTTAACTATCAACAATCTATAGATAGCATACTTGCATGTATGGCTATAATTGTAAAAAGGCATGTGGTACGTTATTAACATGTGACCTATTTCTGGTAGAGTTAAGTGGTGAAGGGTCTGCATTTCCTCCCTATATATATATGTAATGAACTACTTAAAGGAGATATAGAGAGACATATATAGAGAATGGATGGAACCACATGGGACCTGGATGATTATATGAGATCCATGCACACATGCCACGGTATTGTATGAAACTCTTGTATTGTTGGTTCAATGAATAGATAAAGGAATTTAACCGAACAAAGTGTGTGATGTGTTTTATCAATGCATGTTATTACTTCAATGATGATTTACCTTTAGCGCTTATAGATCTGGTTGGATATAAATGGTGAATGGATGGATTAGTTCCTAAAATATATGTTTACTATTTTATCATACCACCATTCTGCTACTACAACTATTAAGAGGGACCTAGTACCTTTGCGTGCTTTGGGTGAGTGCTCAGCCTAGGCTGAGTGATGTGCCAGCGCGACTAGGTGTTAACTAACAATTCTAGGCTACATCATTGGTTCCATTGTCAGGACCTCTTTTTCAGTTGTTTCAGAATGGTTCATGATGAAGACATCTGCTAACGATGGCAAGCATTGAAGAATGGATTGATGATCCGGAAGAAGAATACGCACGGAGGTTTGATACTAGATCGGATTTAGTGCATGTACTTGGGTAGAGCGAACTGTATACATGGCTTTATACGAGAGCTTCTTTGCTATCTTTCTAGTAGAATTGTACGAATGGTTGACTGCATATGCATCTAAGTGGAATTGGAGGTATCGTACGCTTGTTTGGACACAAGAGGAATTTCAAACACTCTATGATGTTGACCTAAGATGGAATCGCATGGTAGATACCTAGTTTCGTGGTGTCCTAAACAACTATATTCTGGAGTATTCAATTTCGACTTATTTGTGCCACGAGGTAGTAGAGTTCCAGTTTCTACGGTATCCTAGAGGGACATATTTGCAAGGTATTCCACTGGCAATCAAAATACTAATGGTAACATTGAACTTGGAAGCTAAAACCATGGAGAGCTAAAGAATCTCCATGTGCGGGGAAGAGAATAGGATTGGTGAAAGATGGAGACCTAGTGGTAGCACAATAGAGGGAAGAAAGGTGATCGAAGTATGATGAGGTGCGTGTATGCGGAAAAGTGACAAGTGAGCATGGGAATCTATAGGCAACTCTTGCGTACCCGACCTCTCGAGGTCATGCTTTGAGACATGCCGGTGGGATGGAATATGCATGGGATGCAGACAAACTAGTTCGGCAATCTAATGTCTTCGATACGTACTAATGGAATTTGCGAATCTAAGGCAAAGAAGGCCCTTCTAACTTGGACTAGTGTGATAGATCGATTGGCAAGGATGACTGCTCGAAGGCTCCAATCAATATCGAGCTCTGGCGTGATTCGATCTATGGGTTGTGGAATACGTGGGAAATGACCTAGGATAGTTTCGTGTATGTCTCCAGATAAGGTCATATGGTGGATGGTGAATACAATTGACTCTACGGACGATTCTCTGGCCTAGTCCAGAATTCTCTAGCTTCGTTAGCCGCTATATCTAGTAAGGACAATTGTTCAATGATGATGGGTGGAAGTGGAGTGGATTGGAATACTAGTGTGCGTAGGCCAGTGTTTATATCTGATTGACTTATGGATTCGTTAGGCTGTGGGACTTGTGGGTCACAACCGTAGACTCTTGGTTGTTGCGGTCATGTTATGGTCATATACGAAATCAAGTCCTAATTCCTAGTATCCAGTAATCATATGCTTTCTCAGCTTCTATGTTTAGGACCAACAACTACGTGATTTTCTCAGAATATCTCATAGGTGTTCGTGCAACCTGGATCCTTAAACTAGTATCTATGTCTGTGAGAGTGTCTCCTGCATCTGGCTGTGGGACCAAAGGATCACAACCAAAGGTTTGTTCTCTTTCGAACCCCTTCTGAGTCATGTGAATGTGTGCCTAGGATAATCTGTAGTTCGGTTGATTTGACCAAAACGTGTATGCTTGGTCGTCTTCTATATTTAACCCTCTCAACTGAGAACTGATCAATTGTAAATCTGTTGTTGTTTGGAATACTTGTATTCTGAGATTTTGATCTATGTCAACTATTCTTTGTGGCGAGGTTTGGTTGAGGCACGATTGGCTCAAATATGTATTCCCAGGCTCCGGGGTCCCGCGATTGTCATACAAAATAAAATGTAAATCTAACTGTAACAAAGCAAATTCTAACTACGTGGAATAAATCTAAAACATATATAACTTCTATTTTTCTGAGAAACTTTTTAAGAATTTAAGGAAAGCAGCTATTTAAACGTATCTAGGAATAACAACTAAATAACAATTTAAAACAAACAAGATAACCGAGTGTAGTTATTTGCCTGTGTGATTTGTAGACTTATTCTAAATAATGAAATAACTTGCTTGATCTATTTGCGAGATTCTCGATCCTACCTCAGAAGTGAAGAGTGAATCATAGTTTCTCAGAAACTATCAATCCCCACAGCTTCCCTGGCAATATCGAGAATAAAATCTACTGAAATGAAGCAATTTTAACTACTTTATTTGATATGATTCTAACTAAAACTTTGAAAGCTAGAACCTGGATTCCGTAGAACAGTGGCGAATCCGATGGTGTATGTGATCTTGTCCCCTCAGTGTGATCTCCTCGTTCTTTTGTGTTCACGTGGATCCAGAAAAGCGTGTAATGCTAGCATCGACAGAAGTAGATATTGGGACAAGGACAGCTCAGAATGTAGACTGAAAATGTGAGTAGGAGAGGGATAGCGCAAGAGTACAGAGCTTGGCTTATGTAATTCCTAGCGGGATTTTACTGCGAGTCATGCAACATAAAGTGACCAGAACACGAAACTATCTGTTTGAAGAGCAAAACCTGCAACTTTAATGGCTCCCTAAGCTATTACTCCAATGGATTGGATAAAACAACAACACCGTTTGCACAAGCCGGATATGTGGCTTACCAACGGTTGAACAATGCTAACTAAGCATGTAAGGAATTAAAACTATGGCTTCTAAAGAATAAAAAAGATCTGAACTATGAAAATCAGAGCATGAAAGTGAATGAGGGGCAGACCATTTGCTTGTGCACAAACCATTTATTTATAGCTTTCATTCACCCAAAGATCAAAACCAAACTGAACTCTAAAAACCATAAACAATGGCCAAACACTATTCCAGGGGACCAAAAACATAAATGCAAGCCCAAGTCGGCAAGGAAAAGTGGTGAAACGTTGATATTTTACGTGAGTCGCGTCAAAGCGCTTTCTAGAAAACGCGTGCAGGACCGCCGCCAGCGGGCGGCGGTTTCGTAACTGAAGGGCAAAAGGCCAAGAAAAGAGGAAAAAAGGGGAAAACAAAGGATGCGGGGGCTAAGCGGGGCATGCGGGATGTTAACGCATACTCCGAGGGCTTTTCCGGATCCCGAACACCTTGCGAGGAGACCTGTATCATCATTGGGGCACTTGTTACCATTCGGCAAAGATCAATACCTTACAATTTTGGGTACGTACATATTGCCCCCTCGGAGAAGCGTTTTAGCCATGAAGAGGCGTAAAACGGTGGGTCCGAGTATGGCAGTCCCGAAATGGGAAGTTAGAAGTTATACCTGACACGTCCGTGTGTTGAAGTGACGCCATCCAAAATTCCCGCTACCTGCAAAATGAAAAGAGAACTCAAGTGCAGATAGATACAATAGTTCGAAAAATAAACGCTAAGAATAACAGGGAAATGAGAACGTACCATTTGTGCGGGGATAGGAACTTACCTCCATCAGCGCTCCAAACCTATGAAAAAGTCATTTAAAATGAATCAGGGTGCTATATATATGAAAGTGGGCCCATTTTCCTATTCATTTGCATGTGAGTTGATTTGATTGATTTTGAGGTCCTGGGACCCATAGTGATGGTTTCTTGCACTGAGTATAGTGAAACGTCCGCGATGAGATAGTGATCATGCCTCCACGTGTGGAACACCGCCCCGCTAGATCACAGGTTGGTTTTCTTCAATTTTGTGTTTTTCCCCCCTTAAATTTGAAATGCTAAATTTGTTGTAATGGGGGGGTCATTTTTGAAAATGCTAGTGTTAAAAGGTCCATCTAGGGGCGCCATCTTGGGTAGAGCTCCATTTTTAGGTTAAATGGTCATTTTTTTACATGTTTTAGGCTTTTTAGATTAAAAACCTAGGTGGGTTTTCGGACCACGACCGCCTTTGGCCTGTGGCGGTGGTTACACGACCGCCGCCTTTAAGGCGGCGGTTACAAAACCGCCTCCCTGCTCAGGGCGGCGGTTTTGCACAGAATGCAAAAGGAACTTATATTTGAGATTGCACTTGTATTTTTAGCATTTCTACGTGTTTTTATGACTTTCTCAGCATTGCCTGGATGCTAACTTGCTCTATTTTGTGTGTTTTTGGGTGTACGCAGGCGAGAGAGGAGTACATCAGATGGAGCAGAGAGAGAGAGTGTGATTGGCTCTCAGGGGTACTAGATGCCCTCTCACAGGATGAGGAGGACACACTACAGAGAGCCGACATATTGCACATATCGCGCGTGCCCCATGTTGCACCATCTAGTCACATCCTTTGTGACTTATTCTTTTTTCTAGGATGCAGATCGGAACACCTTCCGATTGCCAGGGGTCCGTGGTGAGTGGACCATTACATTAGAGGACATCTACCACATTCTGGGGGTCCCGATCATCGGGAGGTGACTTACATTAGAGACAGCAGGCTCACGGGCATAGATTACACAGTGGGCAGCATATATGGGAGATGCAGTCATCTCCACGGGGTTGAAGAAGGGGGTGAGAGTTCGATCCATTCCTTCTTTGCCTATCCCCTTACTTCGCCAGGCCATCATGGGGATCCTTGCCTCGAGATTGATCGGGGACAAGGGAGGTGACACGTTATTATACTGCTGGGGCCCATTATTGCACAGATAGAGGGCCACGGCCGGATATACGCTTGGGGAGTAGATATTCTTGGGACCACCTACCATGATCTATACAGGGTGGTCCGTTTATAGGGGCAGTCGTTGAGCCACCCGACTCTAGTCATGAGTTGGGTTTATGAGCACTTCATCCCTTATGGCAGGGGTGTGGAGGTAGCAGATCCTGGAGCTGTTAGGGCAGCCAGATGGACAGACATGTCGGTGCTTAGAGCACCTCATCAGCCAGTTGCCTCTCTGACTACCGCCGATATGGAGGCGACACCATACCAGACCATGGCCGGTATATGGGGCGAGGAGGCCCTTACCTTGATTTCCTGCTCCACCACAGGGCAGCTTATCGATCGAGTGGGACGAGTGGAGGTGCACCCCTTTGGCCGAGTTCCTCAGCAGTTTGGTCTTCCATACGCGGGTATGCTTCCCCAGTGGCACTAGTTTACAGATCAGTTCGCGAGGCCAGAGGGGGGCCTAGAGGCCGAGGTTGGACAGTGATTACTCCTGGCATTCCTATTGTAGCCTTAGGGGAGGATAGTTAAATCTTAGAGGGAGAGCCGGTGCACCTCGGGAACCTTTGCTTCAGATAGCCGCGGGTCCTGCTCATAGCAGCGATGACCCTATTGATATTGACTCGAGTCCGAGGAGTTTTCAGAGGGAGGGACAGAGGAGGAGACCGAGGACAACGATCCTGAGTGGCATGACACTCAGGATATTATGCAGGTAGAGAGGGCTGAGCAGAGTGCAGAGAAGGACACTCTAGTTTCAGAGGAGCCACTCTCTCAGGGCCATGGTGGAGAGGATGAGTCAGTTGCAGGGCGACATGTTGCCCCTGCCATAGGAGCAGCCCTCGGTCGGCAAGTGGCATCCGCGGCAGTGCCGGCCCCAGCGACCCATCTTAGAGGCCTGGGGATCCGAGTAAGTTACCCTTTCTCCCTTTTAATGCTTATTTTTAGGCTCTTCTTAGTTGCTATTTTTGTATCTTTTAGTCTCTTGCTTAGTTTCTAATTCATTTTCTCCTTTGTTTGCAGAGACCGTTGATGAGTGGCGGGATCTGATCCGCAGGTATGTACCGATTCCCTGATGATCCCCATGGATAGGACGCGTGCGAGAGCTGTCGTAGATGCTTAGGAGCCTTCGGTAGCAGCTTGGTAGGAATAACGACGTTTTGCTCTAGTTTGGCATGTGGCCAGGATGGTATCGACCCTTCGCACCAGAGCTAGCGGGCTATAGGACGGTGGCGCCTTATGAGGAGCCATTCTCGTGGTGAGACTGTAGCTGCTCCTCGAGACCCTGAGCCCTTCGTACATTCAGAGCACCGGCGTAGCCGGAGTCCTAGGCATGGGCGTGCACCTTCGGAGGGGTCGCGTAGGGATTGAGAGGCCACTTGGCTCTCGTGTATTTTGTATTATATATTCTTTGTATATCACGGGCTCTTTGAGCGTTTTGACCATGCTTAGTGCATGATGGCATTGTATATAAACGTTGATCATTTATATATATGCATTCGTTTTGGATCAAAATCTTGGCACTCATGGTTTCTTTTCTATTTCCAGCTTTTCTATGTATACTACGATGTATGTTTGTATGCTTTTTAGAATGTATGCAATGGAGAATAGATGATGCAAATGTTTGTTTCCTTTTGTGTATTTCATGATGCTGATATATGTAGATGTAATGTGATTTTGAATCTTAGCTTCCGTAAGCAATTTTGGATACCTCATGTTTGTTTTGCAAAGTGATGAATATAACCAGTATGATGAACAGATAAACTTGCCCCACTCCTAACTCCATGCAACTAGTAAGATGCGAGGGCTCTTCACCGAGAGCTAGAAAGGGCACAAGTTATGAGGTGTAGCTGAAATGATAGCGATGAAAGACAGACAAAGCTTTGGTGGAACCAAATAGGAAACTACAAGCTTACTCCACCCGAGTGACTTCATAGTTTAGAATGCAACTTACTTTGCAGTTTATCTAGACTTAGATCCGTAGATGGCCACATAGTAGACAAAATCTGGGTTTTTAGGATTTTAACTCTCTTGGAATTTTGAACATCTGATTCATTCATTTTTGACTCAAAGTTTGAATTGTTTGTTTATGACTATTTGCATTTATTTGTCAAGAGGACCCCCTACACTTTGCCCCATGCTACTAGTAAGAAGCGTGGGTTTATCACCGTGGGCAAGGCATAGGCGAGTAAGGGCATTTCCATCCTTTCCCAACCCTACGTCACTAGTAAGAGACACAAGCTCATCACCGAAGGTTGGTGGGGCAAGGAAATGTGTAAAATTAAAATTTTCTGTTTAATCACTTGTTGACTTGTTTTCTTGAGTAAAATGTCAGTATGTGCTTATTTCCAAAGAGATATACATATGGGATAGATGTGACACCATGAAGCTTCTAGAACAGACCATAGGCAAGACACCTATCCTAAGAAGAAATCAAAGTGAGAATAAACTTGCAGATCTTGGTATGGTTACCGTTAAGACTTTGTCATATCTAGCTTTATTTGATAAAAGATTCCGAGATGATTTGATGATATCATGAAGATGGAGAGGTATGATTAAAGAGTTTTATGCCAACAACATCATGAGTTTGTAATGAATTGCTTTGAGAATAGATTCCTTGATCACAATTTATGTAAGAAACAAGTGGACAAAATGATCTTAATCTATATGAAGATGCAATGTAGATAATTATACAAGTAGTGCTAGTTGCTTATGCGTAGAACCGCTTGAGGTGCAGGGAATTGACTGTTTCGCCAAATTCCTCACCTTCTAGCATACATAAGAGGTAAGCACCATTTCCGTAGTCCTTCATGACTCGGTATGGGCCCAACCATTTGGGCCGGAATTTCCTTCCTTCACCGGTCTTCTTGTCGATCCGGTTGTCTAGCCTTAGAACTAGATCACCTTCGTATATGTCACATTCATAGACCTTCTTGTTATCTTGCCCAAAGACATTCGGTCAGCATAAGCTCTATGCCGCATTGTTCAACATCTAACCTAGTTTCATCTAGGCTTTCTAGTTGGGAAAGACGTGCTTCTCTGTAAGCGTCTTCATCTAGAATCCCTTGTAGTGAAATGCGGAGACTAGGTATTTCGACCTCAAGCGGGAGAAGCCGCTTCGCCCCAAATACCGGTGAGAAAGGAGTTGCTCCGTTGGTGTTCTTATTAAGGTTGGTGGGCCCACAAGGCCGGATATAACTTCAAATGCCAATCTCGTTTGTTTTCTTTTACCGTTTTAAGGAGAATGGCTTTCAGTGTCTTGTTTGTCGCTTTAGCCTATCCGTTGGCTTGGGGATAATACAAGGAAGCCATATGATGAACTTGGCGATTACGTAATCCAGGAACAGTACGGTGGTAAGAGGCATAGCCTCTACCCATTTGGTAAAATATTCGGTGGCCGTGATTATGAAATTATGGCCATCGTGGATGAGGGAGAGAATTTCCCTATTAAGTCCAGAACCCATGTAGAAAAGGGCCATGGAGTAGCGATTGGTTGCAGATCTTGTTCGGCATATGAATCTCATGGGAGAAGTCTTGGCACTTATGACACTGCGCAAACTCTATCGCGTCATGTTCTAGAGTGGGCAGTAAATAGCCCATTCGGTGTATTTTTCGAGTGGTGGCATGGCCCGAAGTGGCCTCCACATATTCCACCGTGAGAATCATGGAGAATATTCTTGGATTCCTCCGTGTCGACACATCTTAGGAGCATTCCATCGAATGATTTTTGATAGAGCACCTGCGCTCTATAATGATGTATTTAGCTACGATTATGCGTAACCGCCTTCTTTGTTACGGTGTAACTCCTTCCGGGTACGTATGGTCCATGATATAATTGATGATATCGGTGTACCAAAGACACTCAAAGATAGAGGGTCGGGCTTCGATGTAGTATACGCATTAAATCTGGAAAGTCTAAATCTACTAAATCACCTCGTCTGCCAATGGGTTGTCAGCTAACCAATCCGTAATGATTTGTCCCTTAACTGACTTCTGATTTACAAATGTTAATTCGAATTCTCCCATTAAGGTTATAAAACGTCTAGCCTTTTTAGACAATGACCCTTGTGTGAGGAAAGTCCATAAATGGTCCGTTTTTACCATGACCCTCGTTTCTTGATTCAACATATAATGTCTTAGGCGTTTAGTAGCAAAGACTATGGCAAGGCATTCTCATTCTGCCTGTGTATAGCATGTTTCATAGTCGAGCAATGTTCGGCTGATGAAATAAATCACACGTTCCTTCTTGTCATCGTCCTCTTGGGCCAACATACAAGCCAGCGAGACATCGGTAGCTCGTGAATATAGAATTAACGGGCGATCTAACTTAGGTGGCATTAGCGTAGGTGGTGACAAAAGGAAACGCTTAACCGCATCAAAGGCTTCATTGCAATCTTCGGTCCAATCAATGCTATAGTCTTTCTTGAGTAGATTGTTGATTGGATGAATGGCGAAGCTTAAGTCCGGGATAAATCTCCGGATTGCACCCAACTTTCCGAGAAATGATCTCGATTCAGATTCATTCGAAGGTGGGACCATTTCGAGGGACGGCCTGAATTTTGGTTGAATCAACATCTATCCCTTGTGACAATATGATGTAACCTGTGATTTTTCCTCTGTTACACCAAAGATGCATTTCTCTGGATTTAGTGTGACTCCATATTCTATTAGGCGTGAAAGAATGACGCGGAGCACTTTCGGATGGTCACAACACTTCTTGGCCTTAGCCAATAAGTCATCTACGTAGGACTCCATGATTTTATGAATTAAATCGTGGAATATATATGTCATAGCTCATTTGGTAGATAGCACTAGCGTTCTTGAGACCGAATGGCATAACAAAGATAGCAATAGGTTCCCAAGGAGTTATAAATGTAGTTTTAGCTTGATCTTGCTCGAGGATATTCGATTTGATTGTATCCGAGAATCCATCCATGAGAGACAAAAGTTCAAACCCATTGTTGCATCAACAATGACATCTATGGATGGTAATGGGAAGTCGTCCTTAGGACATGCTTTGTTGATGTCTCGAAAATCTATGCAGATGCGTATCTTTCCATTCTTCTTGAGAACGGGAATGATGTTAGATACCCATTGGGAGTAGTCGACTGGCTTGATGAACCCTACCTGAAGGAGTTTTATTACCTCTTCCTTTACCATGAGAGATACTTTGGGTTTCATAGGTCTTGATTTTTTCTTAACTGGCTTTGCATCTGATTTAGTGACGAGGTTGTGCACCACAATGTGGGGTGCAACTCCTATCATTTCCTTATAATTAAATGCAAACGCCTTCTGATTTTCTTTGAGGATCCGCATATGTATTTCTACCTCTTCCGGGGTTAAGGATGATCCTAATTTCAAGATTTTTGGTTCGTCATCTGTCCCGATGTTGACATCAATTGTTTCTTAGATCAAAGAGGCATTACCCTCTTTGAACTCGGAGTGTCTTTGGAGGTAAATCCAAATCATCCCCATTTTCTCACAGTATATGCTAGGTTTTATTGCGAGGGAGATCCATCATGGGATTTCCGAAATAGGAAGACAAATGTGGAATTAAGGACAAATCTAGCATATGATAGGAGAGATGTAATGCCGCATAGGCGTTTAAGTATTCCAAAGTGGCCATATTATTATCGACATGGTCTGGGGTGGTAGATTCACTTCCGCTTGCAAGGGGATTTGTCATTGTTTTTATCAATGGTTCAACATGAATGGACACCATGAAATGGGTATCTTCTAACTTATTGCTTGGAGTAAAACGTGATGCTGAAGTTGCTATTGAATCGGCGAGAAGATTTTTCTCTCGCGGGATTGCTTTAATGGATATGAAGTTAAACGCCTTGCTTAAATCTAATACGGCTTCTTTGTAAAGCTGCAAGTGTTTGGCTTTGGTTTCATATACCTCAGAAACTTGGTTTGCCACTAATTGTGAGTCTCCTAAGACTCTGATGTTGTCAACACCAATTCTCTTGGCTAAGGTGAGGCCAAGGAGGAGGGCTTCATACTCAGCGCCGTTGTTTGTGCATTCAAAGTTTAACTTAAAGGAAAATGGGAGGACTTTCTCTTTGGGTGAAGTAAGAATTATACCTGCCCCCGCTCCATAACGGCATTTAGCTCCATCGAAATGGAGAGTCCAATACTTAGCCAGGAGTATAGATGTTGGGGCATCCTTGTGTTGCGACTCTACTTCTACCATGCAGAGGTCCTCTGCTGGAAGGGAACCAACACCTAGGGAATATCCTATGCCTACTAAATCAAATGGTAAGAACATTGGTAAATCTTGTTCTATTAACTCAACGATTTTTGCAGTAGTCCCTAATGATACCGTTTCTTTAGCTTTATCGTTGGGGGTTGGGGTTGTTTTGGCTATGCTGATAGTTTCAAGATCCGTTGTAGGTACCAACTTCTCCTCTGGTTTTGGGTCAGTGGGTTTATTAAGTTGGTTTGTTGGAAGTTCAAATTCTGAGTGCACACCTGGTCTTTTCTTTAAATCAGCTAGGTGCAAATTGAAAGGTTTTGGATCGCCTTTGGCTACAAATACCTTTCCTAGATGCAAGAATCTTACTTCTTGAAATAACGTAGAAGGGATTGCCTTCATTCGGTGTATCCATGGTCGGTGAGTATCATATTATAATTAGTTTCCCGATCTATAATATAAAACTCAGTCAGGATTGTTTTGGGTCCTAAGGTGACCGGGAGTATTATAGTTCCTATCGAAGTGGCTTTAAGGCTATCATAGCCTCTCAATGTATTTCAAGTGGTGGAACAGTTTGTTTCCCCATATCCTAGTTTTTGGAGGAAAGAGAAAGGGACTATGTTAACTGCGGCCCCATCATCAACCATTGCCCGTTTTACATAGTTATTATAAACCCATACTTGTAAGTGTAAGGCTGGATCACCTCGGCGTGCGATCTCAGCATCTGTAGGCATTTTACTTATTTCGAATATGAATTCGACATCCTTGTCCGGCTGCCCGGAGGAGGGTGGATATCAAAATCTACGTGATTTACTTGTGTTTCGGAGGTGGAGTGATGTTAATTAGATGACCTAGACCTAATGCTTCTAAAAGAGCAGCTCTGTGAGGAGGAGAGTTCTTTAGTAAATCCAAAAATGAAATGTGTGAGAAGGTCTTTGTTAGGTCACTAATTAAATCATAGGCACCCACGGGTTTTTCTACTATTTGTTGACTCTTATCCGTTTCTGGCAGATGACTTGGGCTCAGCCATGAAGAATATTCTCGTGTTCTTGTTATAGCTTCGATAGGTAGTTTAGCGTCTAATTCTACCAAACTGACTATCTTGGGTCTCGGTTGACTTCCTAACTGTGGCGCAACTGATGGATTTAGTGAAGTCGAGGCTTCATGATCATTGTTTCCTGTCATTGCACTTTTGTTTGTTCCAGTTGGATTCAGCCTATTGCTATCATGATTTGGGAGTGGATCGTTGAAGATCTTGAGGGAGCATTCTGAGGGGAAACCGCCTGCGAGTGTATTTGGTGGTGGTGACACGGGATCTCGCCAAAACAAATCGTGAAGAATTGTCTTTGTTCTTCGGCAAGCGTTGCATGAATTTATTGTAGTCCCGACACGTTTCTAGTATCTTGACCCCAAATTTTTGGAAACCACAATAAGAATTGGGGTTGTAATTCTGTTTTGTTGATTTGGTGTATATTGTGGCTCAAATTTCGATCAAACTATTGCCTATTAAGATTAAAATTTTACATTTGTTGTTTCTGGCTTTGATTTTGGTTTTGATAACCAAATGAGTTTTGGCTTGGCCCTTGTATAGGATTTCACCGTTGTTGTTGTTGTTGTGGATGGTTAAAATCCACTGTATTGATTGTCGAGGTAAAGTTGTTGTTTTGTTGGTTGTTTGTTTGTGATGGAATATTGACAACATTTACCTTCTTGGGCTGGTCGGTTACTCCATCCGTTGTTACACCCCGATTTTTGTTAAGGATTTTGGGTCCTTGGTTGACATTTGTGGTAGCGGGATAATTTGTAGTGTTCTGGATTGGGGTGATTAACCTCCCGCTTGCTCCATATGTTTTACGGCCACTATCTATCGCCGCTTGATCTATTCAAGAGTGCTCTCAAGTACTTCATCGTAAGTTCTTAGCGGGGAACTTCTCGGACTTCTTCCTTCCCCTCTCTCTTTGAGAGAATGAAGGAATAAATCACATAGTTCCATATGATCCATGTTTGGAGCACTTGTGAAGAATAAAGAACCGTACGCCACCTTTGGATGAAATGGGCATGATTCATTGTGTTCTTGTTTGATGTGCAAGAATTCTCTCGATTCTGTTCTCAACGGTTTGTTCATGTCAAACGCCGTAATGAACTACGATACAATTTGTTTAAATGAATGGATGGAGGCTTCAGGTATTCTATAATACCAGTCGAGAGCAATGCCTTCCAAGGTTTTGGGAATATTTTAGCAACAACCCCATCCCAAGGGAGTAATTCACGTATGGCTGTAGCGTAAGCTTTGATATGCGCATTTGGATCTCCCTCGCCTTTGTACTTGGGTAAATCGGGAAGAGGTCTTGGAAGCATGACGCTTCGTATGGTGAAGTCTAAGGGCTCTTTCAGATATTCTGAATAAGTCCCTATCGCATAGTTTTCACCATTGATGGTGGTTCTTTGAGGAGTGGTGGTGGGATGGGTTGTTGATATGGCATGGCACGTATGCATTGAGGGCATAGGGAAGTCCTGCGTTTGAGCAAAAGGGATGGGAGAGGAGAACATATCTCCTTATGGTGATTTGGAGTACATGTTTAAGTATGACGGGATTTTGTCTAGTAATGGGTTGTTTGATACTAGACCCGGGGAAATAATGTTAGAGATGACGAGCCTTGTTGGCGTTTGTTGTGGATACTTGAGGAGGCATGCCTAATGTGCCTACTCCTATGAGGATATCTACTTGGGCAGTGGTATGGAGGATTGGAACTTCCTACTTGCATGAACTCGAGGATTTTGACTTGCTTGAGCAAGTTCTAACCCTCTCACTTTTTCTACTAATGTTGAAATGACTTCATTTAGTGAAGTCACGGTGCTTCTTTGAGCGGCGTTTGTTGCATACCTTGGTGTTGTATAGGCATGTGATATCCTGCTATAAACCGATTGCTATCTTGCCAAGTTTCTCCGAGAATATTTCCTATATGCAAGTGGCATAGAGGTATTTTCTTGAAAAAGGATCTCGGGTTGTATTTGTAAACCTCCTATAGGTGGGTACATACCTCGAGAATGTTGTTCACTCGTAGGATAACGTATTGACTATTCATCATCCAAGACTAGGTATGGGGCCGATTGTCTACTAATTTGTGGTCTAAGTAGCATCTCGAGGAGAGGAACTAGATTCTCCAGAACGTCATATTGTTCGAGTTCTGAAGGCTCTGTTTGTTGCATTCGAGGGGGTTGATCTAACTCCCCCATTTGAAAAGACGAGTTATATCTGTTTCTTGGGGTTTGTGTTGACAACTGATTAGTTGAATAGTTGTCGCCCCATACTGAGAGTGAGGGTGATGATTATCTGTTTTGTTGGGCATAGTATGCCTCGAGACCCAAGAAGGGTCTGCCATATGCATCGAATCCTCGACATATTCGGGGTATATGAATACCCGCATGAGAATAATGGGAAGGAGCGAAGTTGATTTGTGAAATAAAACGTGATACTATGATTCGAACGAAGAAAGTAGGAAGTTTACGTCAGCCTTCACTAATTTTGTTTCCTTCACGTCGGGTTCACCAATTTTGTACACCGAAAAAGTGACAAGCGAGCGTGGGAATCTCTACAGCAACTCTTCTCGCATACCCGACCTCCCGAGGTCATGCCGAGACAAATGCGGTGGGATGGAATATGTGTGGGATGCAGACAAACTAGTTCAAAATCTAATGTCTTCGATACGTACTAATGGAATTTGTTAATCTAAGGAAAAGAAGGCCCTTCTAACTTGGTGGTGTGATAGATCGATCGGTAAGGATGATCGCTCAAGGCTCTAATCAATATCGAGCTCGCATTATTCGATCTATGGGTTGTGGAATACGCGGGAAATGACCGGGATAGTTTAGTGTGTATGTTTCCGAGATAAGGTCATATGGTGGATGGTGAATACAATTGACTCTACGGATGATTCTGCCTAGTCTAGAATTCTCTAGCTTCGTTAGCCGCTATATCTAGTAAGGACAATTGTTCAATGATGATGGGTGGAAGTGGAGTGGATTGGAATACTAGTGTGCGTAGGCCGGTGTTTATATCCGATTGACTTATGGATTCGTTGGTGTGGGACTTGTGAGTCACAATCGTAGACTCTTGGTTGTTGCGGTCTGTTATGGTCATATACGAAATCAAGTCCTAATTCCTAGTATTCAAGTAATCATATGCCTTCTCGCCTTCTATGTTTAGGACAAACAACTACGTGATTTTCTCTGAGAATATCTCACAGGCGTTTGTGCAACCCGGATCCTTAAACTAGTATCTATGTCTCGTGAGAGTGTCTCCTGCGTCTCGGATGCGGGACCAAAGGATCACAACTAAAGGTTTGTTCTCTCTTTCAACCCCTTTGATCAAGCAAATGTTTTCCTAGGATAATCAGTAGTTCGGTTGATTTGACCAAAACGTGTATGCTTGGTCGTCTTCTATATTTAACCCTCTCAACTGAGAACTGATCAGTTGTAAATCTGTTGTTGTTTGGAATACTTGTATTCTGAGATTTTGATCTATGTCAACTATTGCTATGATGAGGTTTGGTTGAGGCACGATTGGCTCAAATATGTATTCCCTGGGCTCTCGGGGTCCCGTGATTGTCATACAAAATAAAATGTAAATCTAACTGTAACAAAGCAAATTCTAACTACGTGGAATAAATCTAAAACATATATAACTTCTATTTTTCTGAGAAACTTTTTAAGAATTTAAGGAAAGCAGCTATTTAAACGTATCTAGGAATAACAACTAAATAAAAATTTAAAACAAACAAGATAACCGAGTGTAGTTATTTGCCTGTGTGATTTGTAGACTTATTCTAAATAATGAAATAACTTGCTTAATCTATTTGTGAGATTCTCGATCCTACCTCAGAAGTGAGGAGTGAATCATAGTTTCTAAACTATCAATCCTCACACTTTCTGGCAATATCGAGAATAGAATCTCATCAAGTGAAGTAATTTTAACTACTTTATTTGCTATGAATCTAACTAGAACTTTGAAAGCTAGAACCCGGATTCCGCAGTAATGCTGGCGAATCCGATGGTGCATGTGATCTTGTCCCCTCAAAGTGTGATCTCCTCGTTCTTTCGTGTTCACATGGATCCAGAAAAGCGTGTAATGCTAGCATCGAAGTAGATATTGGGACAAGGGCAACTCAGAATGCAGACTGAAAATGCGAGTAGGAGAGGGATAGCGCAAGAGTACAGAGCTTGGCTTATGTAATTCCCAAAGCAGATTTTCTTGCGAGTCATGCAACATAAAGCGACCAGAACCTGAAACTATCCTATTTGAAGAGCAAAACCTGCAACTTTAATGGCTTCCTAAGCTATTCTACTCCAATGGATTGGATAAAACAACAACACCGTTTGCACAAGCTGGATATGTGGCTTACCAACAGTTGAACAATGCTAACTAAGCATGCAAGGAATTAAAACTATGGCTTCTAAACAGAATAAAAGACTGAACTATGAAAATCAGAGCATGAAAGTGAATGAGGGGCAGACCATTTGCTTGTGCACAAACCATTTATTTATAGCTTTCATTCACCCAAAGATCAAAACCAAACTGAACTCTAAAAACCATAAACAATGGCCAAACACTATTCCAGGGGACCAAAAACATAAATGCAAGCCCAAGTCGGCAAAGAAAAGCTGGTGAAACGTTGATATTTTACGTGAGTCGCGTCAAAGCGCTTTCTGGAAAACGCGTGCAGGACCGCCGCTCTGAGCAGGGTGGCGGTTACAGGATCGTCACCCGATCAGGCGGCGATCACGAGACCGCCACCTGTGCAAGGCGGCATTTCAGAATCAAGGGAAAAAGGCCAAGAAAAGAGGAAAAAAGGGGAAAACAAAGGACACGGGGGCTAAGCGGGGCATGCGGGATGTTAACACATACTCCGAGGGATTTTCCGGATCCCGAACACCTTGCGAGGAGACCTGTATCATCATTGGGGCACTTGTTACACTTGTTTTGGGCTGACAATACCTTACAATTTTGGGTACGATACGGTGCGTGAGAGGGAATTATGCAAGAGGAAAGAAATTACAAAATGGATGGTATTGTGAGAGAGATGGCTCGTGAAGGATTTGAGGCTCATGGGGAGGAAGAAGAGCAAGAGCATCAGGAACTCCCCCATCTAGGGAAGCATGACAGAGAACCCTCTTCGGCCTCACATGGAAGCGTGCCAGAGACACGAACTAGGCCGCAGTGTGCATCTAAGCCAACCTCGTTGACCTAGCCCTTGCGCTTGGTTTTCCAAAGATTCAGTACAACAGTAAAAGTAGTTTTAATTCAGAAGTGAAAGCACAAACATAGGTCGGATAGTAAGTACACCAATGGCATCACGCAATAACTTCGTTATTCTTTGGGGGTACATTATCAGGCTCATCATCTGCACAAAATATGAGCGCACCGAGTGTGGGAATCACTTCTGGAGCTGGGACCACTTCCCAGACTGTAGGGGTCCAAGTATAGTACCACTATTGGGGCACATGGGAGTGCATCCATGGGCCCTATTCCAAATTTTGGAGGAGGATCAGGTGGTATGGGAAGTTCTAGTTCTGGTGGTTCGGGTGGTATTGGAGGAAGAGGAAACCAAGGAGGTTCTGGGTCGGGTGGTCAAGGCCCGTAGTAACCCTAGAACATTTATATGGAGATGTCCCTTCATCTCCCATAATACGAGGTATCGAAGATGCTACTGAACATGTTCATATGTGTGAAATATTATGGCGCGCAAAAGGTATTATGACACCGAACGTAAGGCAAGTCAATTTACTACTACATCAGAAAGCGCGCGTGCACAATCTGGGTAGTAGAAGATGTTTGACCCCAATCAAACTTGTATTGACTATGCAAGCATTGAAATATGCTTTCTTAAAAGAGTTCCATATCCGAGTTTGAGCAAAAGAGTATAAGTGCACTCAAGGATATAGAGCAAGGCACTACTGAAAGTGTACATGAGTATGATGCATTATTTAAAACACTTCTATCCAAACTCTCTTATGGCATTCATGCAAGTCAAAGCATGCACAATGGTTTGTTGGGGGACTGATTACTCCATTTTAGAGAGCACTATCGCATAAAACTTATATCAATCCACGTGAAGAATTGGAAGCCGCTTTACACACCGAAGCAGTTAGGGAGTATCGATAATCGGAGTTAGTCCATTTTTGGAAGCTCAGATAGTGGCTATGGTGAAATATTTAGAGAAATTATTGGAAAACTCAGCTCATGAAACATGCTCAGGGGGATCCGTGTACAAATTGTGCTTAAGTGGAAGGGCACACTAAGGATAGTAACCTCGTAGAACTATACGTTTATTGTTATTAGACCGTGATATTTTCCATTTGAACCATGATGCTAGTCACACCCCCTCCTACAACGCGCGATCGGGAAAAATGTATCCTCCTTCGTAAAATTTGTAGGTCCACGACGCATGATACCGAGGATCGAGATTGATTGGCTAGATCCATGATGCCATTGATATTGGGGTTAGACAACAGTGAGTGTGGCTAATAATTCTAAAAGGAAGAATGAGCATCGTGGATAGGGATTATAATAAAACCTGCTATGACAAGAATGACGGAAGGTTTGAAGGGGCTCGTGAAAGGGGACGAGGATATAGAGGTGGATATGGAGGACGAGGCTAAGGTGGAGGAAGGAGTGAATTCCCTTGAGGAACTTGCTATACATGTGGCTCACCTGACCATTATAGGCGTGAATGCCCATAGAATATTTCCTGTTCATTTTGTGGGAAGGGGCATGGTTATGAAGAGTTACCCAGACTTGTATGAGCATCTTAGTAAGCAACACAAGAAAGAAAATAAGGGTGTGGGGATGGTTAGAATCCAACATGATGATAGAGAATCAGTGGATGCCAAAGTTAACACCAGAACTTGAGGTGGTAACAGTCAAGATAACCACACGAGCTGAGGTGGCACGTGCAAGAGAGATGTTGCAATAGAAGCCGAAAATCACTAGAGAGGAAGTTTTGCATGCTAGATATCCAGATCCAACTCATCAGAAAGAAGTCTATCAGGACACAATGGAGGTCCTTAGGAGCCTTCAAGGTGAGATACAAGGATTAAAAGAGCAGTCTCAAAAATTGGAGCACAAGGATACAGAACAAGCCCCATCAGATATTGACGACATCAGAGAGGTATGTAGAATGTTGCGCTAAGAGAATATTATTCCTTTATTAGGAAATTGGTTGAAAGGGAATACTCGCACGCAAGGACTAAGACTAGAAGACAAATACTCCATGTGAATCTCCCTCCTGATAGCATTGACTATGACAAGAAGATCACTTTGAATGTTGTTGTGGACGGGTGGATGCTGAGCAATATTCTGATGACACAGGTGCGGAAGTAAATGTACTTACATTGGATGCGTGGGAAAAAATGGGGAGACCCCATTGCAGCCATCATCTAATGTATTGTTCATGAAAATGTAACACAATATACTCCCATAGGAGTTTTAAAGGATGCATCTATCACTATACAAGGGGCCAAGTTCACAGGAGACTTTGAAGTGCTAGCGCTTGTGGAAGCGAGATAGTTTCCCAGCTTTTCTTGGGCGCCCTTGGTGTTATGCGAACAATGTTGATTTGAGGTTTAACAAAGGGTATATTAGCTTGAGAAAAAAGAGGAAAGGGTCATAATACCCTTGATAGATGGGAAATCTGTACCATATGTGGATCCTTTAAGCGAAGAGGACTTGAATAGAATCTATGCATGCACTATTCAGACCCGTGAGGTCAATGATCCATCAAGGAAGGAATACTTCATTGGGAAGATTCTCAATTAGTCAACGATACTACTAGTATTGCTTGCAATAATTGGGCTCATGGCACTTATGAACTAGTGGCATGCAAAGTTAAGCATGCGGTTCGAAAATATGGGTTCTCGCTCTGCTCTGTTCGATGTATAGGTCGCGCAATACCCCACTATACCAGATCTAAAGATTTGGCTGGGTTCTTACAGGCCATAGAAACAAATTGGGCTGATGAACTTAAACGACGCACTATGTTGTCATATACTTTGGGTGGGATGGCCGCGTGCTAGTGGGTAGTCCACAGGGATAATCTCTTGGAATGGGAAATGATTGGGACCACCTTATCAACCAGGTTTTCAAGGAGTAATGCACCTACAAACATACACCCTTATCATGGTGATCAACCTGCTCAACATCATATCCATCAAAGGTGAGAGACTCTGACAAAGAGGGCAGGAAGCATTACCACCTTCACTTTGGGTGCATCGGTTTTATTCTACTCTAAAAGGTTACGCGCGCTTGGTATGTCTATGCTAAATTACATCGCGACACTGACAACTGGAAAACTTTGACTGCAAGGATGATCCAAACGTTTGACTTCTTTTCATCTACACCACCAGTGAACACAACTTTAAGTTTTATCAAGCGCTTAACCATGGGAGACAGTGGGAAAGTGGAGGAACTTGTTCAGGAATTATTTGGTGAGACAGAGACAGGGGCATGCTTTGCATGGATGAAGAAGATGATATCATATTACTTGAGCACACTTCTTTGGAGAAAGATAAGGGGAAGATGGTATACATAATTGATGAGGAGGAAGTTGAGCACTTGGACGTGGATCATTCACATGGAACATGTGAAGTGTTATCTAGTGCGGATGTAGATGCACGTGCATATCACGAACCTATGAAGACAACAAAGGTCAATATAGGCACAGAAGCTGAACCTAAGGAGGTAATAATTGGGGATTACTGGTCGTAGAATCGAAGTAACAAAGATCATGAGTTGCTTCACAATTATGAGGACTTATTCCTAAGAGGATAACATGAACTTAAAGGCGTGCATATATCACTCTCGGAGAAATGAAGATAAAGCTCAAGGAAGGTGCGCACCTTGTTTGGAAGCGGCCATATCGAATGAATCCTAATTTGTGTGAGAAAGTAAAGGAGGAGATTGACAAGATGATGAAATCCAAGATCATTCGACCATTGGATGAATCAAAATGGGTCATCCTATGGTGATAAGTATAAAAAGGATGGCAGGATTCGAATTTGTGTTGACTATAGGGAGTTGAATACAACATGTGTTACAGATCCATTTCCTACGCCATTCATGGAGGAAATATCCGAGTGGTCGGGCACGAAATATATTCATTTACAGATGGGTTTTTAGGGTATCATCAAGTTAGGATTGCCTGGAAGATCAAGAGAAGACCACCTTCACTATTGAATGGGGAAGCTTTGCTTATACTGTGATGCCCTTTGGATTGAAGAATGCACCTGCTGTATTTTCAAGAATAGTGGTACAAGCCTTCAAGGATTTTATTCATAACTTTTTACAGTCTATCTTGATGATTGGACCGTTTATGGGCTGATTAAGGATCATTGTGACAATCTGCGCTTAATGTTTGAAAGATGTCGACAGTTGAGTATCTCATTAAATATCAAGAAGTGCATCTTTACTACTCCATTTGGCACACTTTTAGGACATATCATCTGCAAGGAAGGGTTGTTGGTTGATCCAGCTAAAGTTCATCATCATCATTGGCTTGAAAGCTGAAAGCGGCACCAAGTCAAGGTGAGGTGTGCAGATTTTGGGTCATATAGGGTATTACCGGAAGTTTATAAAAGGGTATGCAAAAGTTTCTGCACCCTGGAGGAATTACTCCAAGGAAAAGGTACATTCTATGGGGGAGTCATCAGTAGCGCACGTTTGAGATATCAAGCGAAGCTTACTACCACGCCTATCTTGCATTTTCCTTCATGGGATAAACCTTTTCATTTCATGTGGACACTTCGCACAACCATTAGTGGTGTCTTAGCTCAACCAGTGAAGGTATCGTTGATCATCCCATTTGCTTTGCTAGTAGGAAGTTGATTTACGTAACAAAATTATACCACTACAGAGCACGAGGCCTTGTCCATGATCTATGCCTTGCAAAATTTCATCAGTATTTTTGGCTACACCATTTGTGTTTTATACAGATCACATGACATTAAAATATTTGGTGAACAAGCCCATTTTACAGGGGCGCATATGCCGGTGGGTACTCTTATTTCAAGAGTTTGACTTTACGGTTGTGGTAAAACTAGGCAAAAGCAATTCTGGACCTGGATCACTTGTCTAGAATTCAATCAGGGGAAGAAGCACAAACAATAGAAGAGACCATGCCTGATGCACAACTGTATAGGTTACAACGCACGCCATTGGAATTGGAGGACATTGCTATCTTTCTGAGAACTGGTATGGCGCCCGAAGGCATGAAAGCTTTAGAGAAGAAGTAACTTGCTATTCGCGTGGCACCATTCATGTTAATTAGTGGTGATTTGTACAAGCTAGGCAAAGATGAGGTGTTACGCCATTGTGTCTTGGAGCATGAATGAAAGGACATAATGGAAGAAGCACATGGTGGTATTGCCGGTGGCCATTATGCAGGTGATGCAACAAAGGCGCAAGATCCTACTTACCGGGTTGTGGTGGGAAACATTGTACAAGGATTGTAAAGAGTATTGCAAGACATGTGACCATTGTCAACATCTTGGTCGACCAGACAATGGGATGAGATGCCCCTACGACCCATAACGAGTGTAGAACCCTTTGAGAAATGGGCGATTGACTTTGTCGGGCCTATCTCCCCAGCGTGTAGGACTGGGTTGCACTATATCATCACTTGTATAGATTATCTTACTCGATGGGTAGAAACAACACCTACAAAGACTCGTCAGATAGCGGCTACAACAAAGCATGGTTCTTATGGGAGAATTTCCTCACAAGGTATGGCTATCCTTTAAGTTTAACAAGTGATAGGGGCACACATTTTTTAAATGAGACAATACAAATTATTTTAGACGAGTTTATGGTTGCCCACCATAAAACTACACCCTATCACCCTCAGGAAAATGGAACTGCTGAGGCATTTAACAAGATTTTGAGCCACACATTAACCAAGATTTGTGATGTTGGGAGGAAAGATTGGGATGATAAAGTATCAGATGTTCTTTGGGCTTATAGAACAACATACAAAAGATTGACCAAAGCCACACCTTTTCAATTGGTGTTTGGCATGGAAGTTGTTCTGCCTCTAGAATTTATGTTACCTACTTTGCGCATTGCACACACTGGAGGTCTAGCTGATGAGCAGGCCTTGGAAGAATGGATTGCGAAGATGGTTTAGCTCGATGAGCACCGCACCATCACACGCTGGAGTCAGAAACATGAGAAAGCGTGACAAAAGGCATGGCATGATCGACACATCAAGGATAAGAAACTTGTGGTGGGACAACTGGTACTTCTATATGACTCCAAGTTTTTGTGCCATCCAGGAAAGCTCAAGGTGCATTGGTTGGGGCCATATGTTATCACTCATATACTTGAGTCAGGTGCTTGCTAGTTGGAAACAATTGATGGCACGTGGTTGCCCGGTTACTTTAACGGGAGTAGGTTGAAGCCCTACTATAAATAAGTCTTCTTGGTGTTTGTAATAAGGCAATATTGCAGATACATTAGGTTTCCCTTTATGCATTTCCTTAATGTATTTCTTTCATCGTCGTTATGTTTTGTCAATTTTAGCTCTTGTTTGTGTAATAAGCGTGCTTGTGCGCATGAAACTAACTACAATATGAAGCATGTTGATGCGTAGAGGACTACACATCCTTTTCATGTGGGGTGGATTATTGGTGACTCTCAGGGATATGCTGTGAAGATATCATGTTGTGGGTGTTGAAAGAAGGTTACTAAGGGTAACTGACAAAAGATTGCTTCTCAAGATAAGAAAGAATGAATATGGATAAGGGAAAGTATAACGCGAGGTAAGCAGTGGCCATGGTAGTTACCAGGAGATCATGCGCAAGTGATGAGGTACTGGGTGTGAAGGGGAACTCTAAAGAGAAGTCCATGACAGAGGGTAAAGAGGTGCGCTAGAAGGTTATAGCTTTGGCGTGAAAATATACCGCATGGAAATGATAAAAATGGGTCATAAATGAGGAGAATTTGGTAGGTGGAGGAGCAATTAATGTAGAAAAAAGTAGAAATCTATATAAGGATGGGATGTGATTTCATTTTTACCCTTGTGACTATGAGAATTGATAGAGAGCCTATACGTAAAGAGCATAAAGCTAACTGATTCGAGGTGTAAAGTAAGCGAACCAGGCGCGGAGAAGAGAGTTTGTGTATTAGAAGGGCTTGGATCCCCTAGAAGAAGGGTTTGATAAAGTAGAGTAATACAACAGAGTTAGGGTGCACAAGTTCGTAATTACAAATTAGGGCATGGAGGAATCGGGTTAGGGTTTGAAGCAAATCACTCAAAACACATGCATAGTTGACCTACAAAAACAAAAACCCCTATAAGAAAATGGCACAAAGAAGAAAAAACACCGATAAAAGAAAAGAAGAAGGTGGTGGTGGAAGAAGAGGAGGAGATGGCCCTAGAGAGCAATTTCTCTAAAATGCAGTACCCTAAAGAAGTTATTGTGGGGTAGGAATGGAATACCCACATAAGACAGAGCAAGATAAGTGAATACAATCACCGAACCAGTGAAAACTAGAAGAAGTTAGATGACCTGCTCACCACTCGAACAAACAGCACATGAAGATGACATGCCGATATATGATGATGCTAGGGAAAAGCTACTCAAGGGAAATGGTGTCTACCAGCTTTATGAGCTTCCATACTTTGGAAAGTATGCACCTTTGTACAGATGGCTGATGAGCCAAGTCCATGAGGACTTCTTCTACTTCGCAGGATGGAGGGTAAGACTGACACCCATCCTCATTGCCATAGTTACTAGATTACAAGCAAATGGGTGAAGACATTAAGACTGACTTAGCTGACAAAAGTGCCATTTTGGAGACACAGAAGGTGTTGGGCTACCAGAAAGGACCGCATGGGATGGACATTGACAAGTTGAAAAATTGTCCAGTAGTACAGCAAAGCAACACATCTAACCACAAAGTTGAATGACCAAGAGCGTTGGTCACAAGTCAATTCTATGTGGTTGCATGTGGCCAAGCGCATGTCAGAGGGAACCACTTATAACATCACCGGATTCATTGCAGAGCGGATAGTTGAGGAAGCGCATGAAGGAGTAAGATAAGTTTTGGTTATATCTTACTGAGTTTAGTCTTCATGGAGATCGGGGTACCTGATGGCCCAAAAGAGAACATATGGGAATACCCCATGAATCATAAGTCTCCAGCTGAGTGATTCAGCAAATATCTTTGCAAAGGGTCGATGACGGAGGAGGTTAAGGAGCACGCTGAGATGTGGTATGATAGGCTCCACGCGGTGTTTGGGGAAGAATGGCACATACCCAAGGATTTTCCCTCGGTCTTGGGAAAATAGGTACAATTTGTAGTCTACCAACATTTCTGTATTGTGCGCTTTCCAATGGTAGATGGGTCATGGAGCCCCTAGTGCAAATTGCCATATGCATTCCCCGCATAGTACTTCCAAGCTGTAGTTCATCGGTTCACCAACACACGGAGGTTGGTATTTAATGCAGACAAGGTAGACTGTGAGTATCACACCCTGAGAAAGACTTATGGATATCTAGGGAGGAATGCATACAATGAGAATAACATCTCGGAAATCTTAAGCATTAAGCCAGAGACAAAGTGGCCATCGCGGATATCGGGGCCGCGCTAATATACCTCCAACTAAAGCCTAAAATGGAGAATAACAAGTACGTGGAGAATGAATTTGCTTCCAGGGCCGCTAAAGGGAAATCATACTATGGAGAACATTCCGGTGCCTAGGCCCTCTGTGCCCAGGCAAGATGAGGAGGAAGAGGATGAAGAACCCGAAGATAGTGGCGGCCTGGTGTGGAGAAGGAAGCAACCATCTGATCAGGAGGGGGAGCATGTGACAACTCCCTAGGGAGAAGGAGCTACGGGGAGGAGTAGGGTGCACAGAGATTTAAGAAGGTGTTTAAGTGCACAAGGGCGTAAGGAGGAACCCAATAGGTGAAGGAGCCAGAGGAGAAGAAACAGAGAAAACTCAGGCTGAGTGAGGAAACAGAGGAATCTGAGGAGAAGGTGCCTTCATCTCCAACTGGGGAGGAGCCTCAACATGAGGAGGAGAAGATGGAAGGAGAAGAAGGGGGTCAATTAGAGGCTACACAGGACAAGGGTGGGGATACATCTGGTATTCCCAACCTTGATGTAGCCATTCCAAGAGGACCCCGATCCCGTCGAATAGGGGAGGACGCCAAGGCACATGCCATGGGGTATGCAGAAGACCCAAAGCTGATCATTCGCACTCGGTTCCAGAGTACCATCGAGTAGAAGGATTTATTTGGATGGGCACTCATGGATGAGGACAAGGTGACTCTATGCACAAGGAAGTAGCTCTCATGGTCTATGCACACACACATGGACGAGCCCGACTTTGATGTCGGTGAAGAATCGTGTGCATCAAGGTGGTTGAAGAACTCACTGAAATGCGCCACATGACAATAAAACCAAAAATGATGTCAGATGAGCAGGTGAGCAATGCTCTAGTAAAAGTATCCTCTAAAGTAGTAAGAAGAAACATAGATAAATCTACTACCATCAAGGTGCTGACAGAGAGATTAAAGGCCAAGGATGTGGAGATAGCATGCCTAGAGGAAAAGGACTTGATCAAAAGAAAGTATGACACTTTTGTTAGTATGGTAGAGGAAATTGGAGATGATGTTCTAAAGGTACACCCAAATCTGGAATCTCGGTACCAAAAGAATTTCCTTCTACGATGCACTATGTGAAAACAATGATAAAATTAGTGTTGGAGGATGAAAAGGCGTGCGTATCCTCACAACCCAAGGACTCGGGAAAAGATAGAAAAGGCACAAGCTGTAGTAGCTAGGAAAATTGCTACTTATGAAGGTCTACTGCAAGCCACCCATGATGAACTGAAGAAGGCCGATCATGCGCTAACCATATGCACAACCCCAGATGCACTGATCGATCGTGGTAAAACCTTGGAGGAAGAAAATGAGGTCCACAAAGCAATGAAGGATGCTTCCCTAGGCTGCACTGAATGCCTAGTCCTGGTAAAATAGAAGTGCGAGGCACTAGCTGCGGTGCAGGCACCACATAAGGAGAGGTTGGAGGAGCTAGGAAAGCTCATTGCTCAGAGGATGGATGTACTGGAAGGGGTGCAAACCTCTATGTCAAGCATAATGCTTGTAATACAAAATGAGCAAGGGAAACTCTCCATGGAAGAGCTGCAGTCCATCATTGCAGACGTGCCTGAAATAGCAGGAGCAACACTAATAGCATGGGAGAACTTGGAAGTAGATATCAAAGAAGAATATCCGAGTTGATGCTTTAGGATGAGACGGAGGGATTGAGGCTTAAACAATTTTGTTAGCTGTGTATATCTTCTTCAAAATTCTTATTCAAGATTCTTATTCAAAATTCTTTATTCTTTATTTATCCATTCTATGTATAAGTTTTGAGCATCGCCATTTTCGGGGTGACAATGAGATTAGTGTGGGGTAATGTTGATCAGAGAAAACACTTAGTTGAACTTGCACTGAAAGTCACGTGGAAGAATGACATAGAGCAAAAGCGTGAAGTAATAGGAAGGCACATCATGCATGGAGATGTAGGGTAAGACTCTCAAGGACTTAGCTGATTTTGGAGATCATGTCTATTCTTAGAGATTGGCGTGGAGTACACAAAGTGATGCCGAGATTTACGCGCCACTCTTCGTGGGGATTTTGGAAGGACATGTCAACTCACTCTTGCATGGACATAAGTTAAGCATAGATCCATCACTTTAGTTAACTATCAACAATCTATAGATAGCATACTTGCATGTATGGCTATAATTGTAAAAAGGCATGTGGCTGTTATTAACATGTGACCTATTTTTGGTAGAGTTAAGTGGTGAAGGGTTAGTTCCCCTCCCTATATATATATGTAATGAACTACTTAAAGGAGATATAGAGAGACATACATAGAGAATGGATGGAACCACATGCGACTGGATGATTGTAACAGATCCATGCACACATGCCTGGTATTGTATGAAGCTATTGTATTGTTGGTTCAATGAATAGATAAAGGAAATTGGCCGAACAAAGTGTGTGATGTGTTTTATCAATGCATGTTATTACTTTCATGATGATTTACCTTTAGCACTTATAGATCTGGTTGGATATAAATGGTGAATGGATGGATTAGTTCCTAAAATATATGTTTACTATTTTATCATACCACCATTCTGCTACTACAACTATTAAGAGGGACCGTACTTTGTGTGTGTGCTTGGTGAGCGCTCAACCTAGATCGAGTGATGTACGACTAGGTGTTAACTAACAATTCGACGCTGCATCACCGAGTGTAACACATGGAAGGTGTACCAAACTCTAACATGAAAACATGAGCCACAAACATAACAATTAATAGCAAAGTGGTTGAGCTTTGACCTACTTTTCCCACTTCTCTCTCTTTCTTTCTTCTCTCTAATTGAGTCTATAAATATAGGGTCGAGACTCATTGTAAAGGGTTGGACATTCTTCTATTTTGCAGGCTCCCCTCTTCCCTTTGCAAGTGAATTCATGGAGTTTTCAAACCTCCCATATTGATGTAGTAAATTCAAATTTTCCTTGTGTTATTATAATGTATTGTATCAGTGTGAGAGTAATAATACATGTTCTGTGGGTGATCTTCATCCCTTTCTGTGTTAATTGTTATCTTCTGATCTTTCATTACAACTTTGGTTATTTGTGCATGTTTTGTGTTGCATTCTTCTGGTTTGTGTCTACCAAAAACAATTGTTCATCACTCCTTTGGTGTATCACTTGGTAGCTTAAGTTTTATTTACTATCGCATACCTTCTTTAACTTTGTTTCCTTGGCAAACTAGAGTAGGATTTATGATAGATCCTCTATGATTTCATGCGTACACCTAAACAGAGGAGTAGGAACCAACCTTAATCTGGAGAGTTTTTCCCACCTGTAAAGTCCCACACCAGTAAAGTCCCACACTTTGGGGGAAAACTCAATGTTATGAAAATCACACCTAATGAATCGCCTTAGAAGAGTAGATCGATGACTCATTTGGGGGTGATGTGATTTTGCACTAACATGACATTTGATGAAGAGGCCGCTATAGTATTTACTTTGAGAATCTGGTTCTTGAATTTCACAAGTGCTCTAGCAATTTCCGTGCCTCGAAGAATAGTGGTGTTTGCAGTAGCATTTCCCAACCTGCTCAATAAACCTTCAATGTATTTCCAAAAGTCCACGTTTTGTGAAAATCCTTTGTTTGCTTCAATAACAATAGTTTGTAATGCACATAATTCCTTCATCTTCTCCCTGGTTATGATGTTAGATTTGAACAATTTTTCTTTGATGAGTGCTTTGAATTTTGCCTTAATGTCTTGCACTGTATTTCTAGTCATAGAGTCTTCTTTAAAGAACTGGAAATGAAGATCTCAAAATTCATCCAATACACAAGCTTTGAAGGCCTCACCCTTTTGGAACATGTTCTTCAATTCATTTGTTGCCTCTTCTAAGACCTTTATTTTCCAATCCACACTATACACCCATTTCTTTGAAATATTATTCTTTGAGTCATCAAAGATCCTATTTGCAATGAGAATTTTCTCATTAGTATTGCTCATTTGTCTGAGATCTTGTATGCACTCTGTCCACAACTTGAGCTCTTTTTCTAGGCCTACAATGGTTGAGGTGAATCTTTTCTATATTGAAAAAATGTTATCATATGCTTTGTATGCTTCCTCCATGAAATTCAGGCCAGAAATCAACATCTCATCCACCATAGCTTCTATTGATTTTCCATAAGATGCATGCTTATGAATATCTTTGATGTTATATACCTCCTCATTAGTCAAGATAACATGTGGTGGAATTAAAGTTAGAGGAGATGGATCTAACACCTTGTCTTTTCCAATAAAGACCGATGAAGTCGAAAGGATTTGCACTGGTTTTGTAGTTGTTCTTGTGTTTGCTTACCTTTCTCAACTTACTTTTGATAAAGTCTCCTTCAAGTTATGAACTTCACTCTTAGGAGTGGACTCGCCCAATGATATCATTTTTAATTCTAAGTCATTCAAAGCAAAATATTTCTCATCCTTATGAATTCTAGGTCTACTAATGTCTAAAAATTGGTTGCCTTTAGAATCAGACATCAATCTTGAAGTGGTTTTAGCTTTCTTGGCAGATGGGGTAGGAGTTGTGCCAATAGGGCAGCTACAACATCAAATTTGGGGGCCAAAATGTGAGATGAAGCTTTCCTCTTTTTTCTATCAAAAAAGGTTGGACCCAAGTGAAATTGGTACTGGAAGGTGGGGTGACAAGAGGTCCTAAGGCAAGAGTTCTCATAGAACCAAGAGTCTATGTAAAAGATACTTCAACCATAGAGGTCTCAACATTTGAAACACGTGCCTCTTTGACATGTGGCTCCATAATGACCACAGCCTCTCAATCTCCGACATGGTACCTTTTTTCTTATCTTCTTCTTCTCCTTCTTCTTTCTATATGATTCCTCCTTCATAATTACTTTCCTCCTGCTCTTTTTTTTCTTTCTCATCATCACCTGAGAGGTCAAAAATCTGCTAAATCCTTAGCTTGTTTCTATTTTATTTGGAGAGGGAAGTTGATTTCTTTCTTCTTTAATTACTTCCTCTGCCTTTTCTATCTTTTCAGCCTTCCATTTCTTAGAATATACCGAGTTGTGGATTCAAGAGGAGAGGGGGCTGATTGAGTACGTACTCTAGGAACTTGAGTAGAAAACTCTCTATGAGATGCATATGCTTCTGAGAAGGAGACTGCAACCTACCAATCTTATAAGCTACCATTTTTATATCAAACTAGACCTTTGTTCTTACTATGACTGGATTTATGATTTCTTATAAGTCCTCTTTCTCTTTCTTGAACCGGTAAATAATGGCAAGATGAGTATGCTTGATAGACTTATTGTATTTGAGAGATTGCAAATCCTCATCATCATCCTGCAATTCCTTTGGCACTTTATAGATTCAAAATATTTGATTTACTACAAGGAGAGTCTACCATAGTACCTTCTTATGGCTTCATAGTCATCTGAGCAATCTACCCAGTAATCTTCTAGATCAAGGAGGTGATAGAAAGACATCCTGAAGTTTTCGAAATGAAACCTTTGAGATCAAAGCAAGACCTCTTCTGAAAGAAATAAAAATTGAAGGCAACAATAGTTCTCTCAATGTTCTATACACCAAGGATAGTCCTGTAGGTGTAATTGCCCAAATTAATTAGGAATTGAAGGTTAGTTATCTTCTTATATCTACGCAGGTTCGATACAACATATCAAGTTGCCTACAAATTTCAACAAGGAAATTTTGTCACTACAAAACATTGGGAGTTTAAGAGGTGCCCCCTCAAAGCCTGCTAGCCTAATGTAGGAGAAATTTCTAAATTGAATGAAATAGCTACCATAGATAGAGATCAATTGCTTGGCCTCAACAGAAAACCTTTCACCATTTGTGTGTTCCCTCCGTAAGTCTAACAATGTACATAGTAAATGCATTATCACTCTTCTAAAATAATGATTGCTATTTTTCAAAGTCAATTGTGGATAATATTCATACATTGGAGCATCCTTTTTATCTTCATCAGGAGTAAGATCCAACCATATTCTATATGTTACAATAGTATACATCACGTAAGAGGTCATGTGAAAAGTTTTGGTCCTCTGTACATTAGCCAACTGTTCACTGAGGTTGTCACAAATGATTTCTCCCCAATTCAAAAATTTCTTTCCTTCATAGATGATATTCAAGTATGGGCACATACAAAATGAAACTCATTAGTTGAAGGAGAGGCATTATTCAGCTAGGAGGGTGATGGTTTTTGAAAGTTCTTCCTTGAAATCAATTTTGTACATAGTTTTGGGCAGCTTGGATGCTCATTTCTTTGGGACTTTAAACCAAGACTTGGCCACCATGTGCTTGTATTTTTCAATTTCTTGATCAAAAAAAGTCTGAGCTTGAGCTAGGGTAAGAACATTTGAGCCTTCTATTATAGGGATCCCAAAAGCAGCGTTGATGCATCCAACATCCAATTTGGAAATTACTTGGCCTTGAGAATCTCTAATTTCCTTTGTGCTTGGATCAAAATAGGAACCACAAGCCAAGACAATCTACACACATTGGACTGAAATTGGAAAGCCTCCAACATGAGCTATTCCACAATCCTTGATGAGTTGGGCCATAGGGGTAGGATTATCACTATTGATTCGTGCCCAAAAATTGTTGAAGTCGAGATGTTGCACATTATTGTCTCCTATATTAGGTATGGAAGTATCAAGAGAGGAGAGATGCTCATGGCCTTTGAAATGGATTTTCATGATGAAAAATGGGATGGAAATCGAACACGTGCAGAAAAAGGAAACTGTGAAAACAACAATGCGATAGGGCACAAGGTAAAATCAGCTCCAAAATTTCACAGAAAGCTTCTTAAACCACTAACCTCGATTACAAGATGAATGAATACCTTCTTAGAAGCACAAATCACTTTGAATTTTTGAAAATGGTCAAGGGATGTTCTCGCCACAGCTAAAAACAACTTGGGAGATGTGGGAACGGAATGTGAAGCTCGATCAGTAGTTTCGGTGGTAAAAATGACCAAATTACCCTATTATATATATAACCTCATTTGGAAAGGGTCAGTGGTACACATTAAATGAAGGGCCCAATGTATTGTGGAAAACAATGGCATTTGCAACATATGATGTAATCTTGACCTTTGGAATGTAGATATGGTGGAAGATATGAACACGAGAGGCCCAAGATGACATGGGACATTTGGGACACATGAAGCCGACATCTCCACAACACAAAGAAAACTATCTCAATGCGAAAATGTGGGTCCTGCAGAGAAATGAGGGTTGGGGTGTACTTGGGATGTCCGGGGACAAGGAAGGTTGAAAAGTCCGATATACACCAATGTTTAATGGAAAGCGGTTTAGTCGGGTGAAAAGTGTATGAAGGCCCATGAGGCATTAGGACATAAGTTCTCGCCATTTCAAAAATTCCGTAACACAAAGATGACTTAGAAAATTTTGAAAGAAGGGTTTTGGGTCAATAAGGCTTGCGAGTATTGTGGGGATGCGGAGAATCGATGACCAAGGAGCACAAGGACCGCGGGTTCAAAAAAAGACCAAACTCCTTAAAACAAAGAAGGACCATGAAACAAGGAAATTACAAAGAAGGTGGGAATGCAGGGAACCAAAATCCCGGATGAACTAGGGACATGAGTGCTCCCAAAGACCAAATTTTCCACAATACAAAGTAAAAATCCAAAAATCAAAATTTTAAAAATTGGCTAATTGTTGGGGACATTTTCCTTTCCTTCATACTTCAAAAAGGCAAAAAAAGACATCACAAGAGATAACTTACTCATTTTTTTGAAATTTTTCTAAAAATGTACACATTTTGGGTAAGTGTCAACATATTTGATCAAGGATAATGGAGGAAACATGTTTCTATTCTACTGGACACCTATTTTATAGAGCAATGAACAACATTGCATGATTTTTGCATGGGGGATAGACATGTTAGGGGCCACTTATCATGACTTGTATTAAATTGTTATATGCGGATATAATTCTCTCACCACCCTACACTTGGTTATGTCATGGATTTATGAGAGTGTAGTCCCCTACTAGAGAGGCACCGAGATATCATACTCTGCTAGCATCAGGGAAGCGAGATGGGTGGATATGGTACCCCTTAGAGACATGCCATAGGAAACATGCACTTTGACCACCGCTGGTATGGTGGGTCAGCCGTATAAGGACATGAGATGTTAGTGGGGAGAGGAGATGATTACACCGAATTCTTGCACAACTACCACATATTTATTCATCCGGTGGCACGAGTTCCCCAACAATATGGACTACCATACATTGATTCCCTTCCTAGGGTTGGCACCATATTTATACATATTAGGGGAGGCAATAACTAGTCACATGTGTTGAATGAGGTGAACGATTGTAGTTCCCGGTGTTGCGATCAGATTATCGAGAGTCACACTTGAGCTAGTTTCCGAGGTGAAGTCGATTGACCGAAGTCTTGTAGATCGAGAGGAACCTATGAGGAGTGAGGATGAGGATGTAGAGATAGATTCAGCTCGAGGAGGAGTCAAACATTGATTGACATGGTAGTGGGGAAGAGGTAGAGGCAGCTAGAGCCGAGGAGGAAGCAAAAAGAGTCTGTTCATATAGAGAAAGAGGCATAGGAGGACCCCGTAGAGGCCGAGGAGTTAGCCATAGATCTGGATTGGGTCGTGGGAGATCCTAGTGAGTAGTATTACTTTTTTATTTCCCCTACTTCTAGATTAGAATTATTTACCTAGATATCAAGTAATCTTCACTTTTGTTTTTTTTTGTTTCTAATTTTACTAATTTTTCATTGTAGACTTGCTTTTTATAACCACTACTAGGGATGATAGGATGTTATCAGCATATGCACTTGGATTTTTTCTCTATCAATTATGGCATATCTAGAGAGACTATATTGATGGACCAAGACTCCCAAAATAGGCCAAACCACCAATTTTTTTTGCACCATCTTGGTATGCAAAGATGAGATATTTCTTGGTTGTGAGATGAGAATGAAATATTGACATAGCAAGTTAAGGAATACTAGGACATGATGAGAGGAGAAAATATATAAGCATCGGAGCTACCATTACCAAGAATTCTCACAAACATTCTCATGGACACTCTCACCGCTCGATACATGGAGGATCTCATGTTGGGCCTAGTAGGCCTCATCAAAAGAGTTGCAGTAGGAGTCCTCGAGCTTCCACCTCATAGGGATCTTGGTAGAGATGGATAGGCCGAGTGCCTTTATTGCTTTGGTCCCATTTTTGTGTATATACCATTTTTAGATTTTTAGCTCATGATTGAGCATTTTGACCACACTTATCTTTTGGTGTGATGGCATTGTACTTAAAACATTGACATATATATATATATATATATATATATATATATATATGATTATCTTTTGTCTCAACACTTATTTGCAAAGTTTGTTTCTTTATGCTTTACTTCATTTATGCACTCTTATATGGTTAGGAATGTTTGATAGTTTTAAATTTTTGAATGAATGCTATGGATGATAATGTAATATGGTAAACATAATGGTGCATAAGATTACACACATGGTTACAAATCATACTTAAAAAACTTTATTTTTAAAACAATTTTTAAACATTCCATTTCATTGAAAAAATATGTTGTAGATGATATAATGATAAGACGATGTCACTCCGTTCTTGAGCCCACAAAACTAGTAAGATGCGAGGATAAGCACCAAGAGCCAAGAAGGACATGAGATGTATGAGTGAATTATGCATAGCATGAGAAAGATGAACGAAAGACATAAGTTTTAATAAAATACTTTTGGGGAACTTACAACTTAACTCCAATTAGGATTAACTGACCAAATTCAAAAGATGGTTTATATTTGTGAGCCTCGACTAGACTTAGATCAAAAGATGAACTACTCGATTAGCGAAATTTGGTGTGAGAATGATTGTATCTCCTATATGAAAATCTAAATCATTTTCTTGGGAATTTCATACATTCAAACACTTTTCTTATTGCTTTCTTTTAAAGACATTTATTTTATTTTTATTTTTTATTTTTATTTTTGAATAGACCCCTACTTCTTGCCCCATACTTCCAATAAGAAGCACATGCTCACCACCGAGGAAAAAAATTAGGTGAGTAAGGGCATCTTCCTCCTTTCCTAGCATCATGCTACCAATAAGAAGCATGGGATCACCACCAAAGAGTGGGAGGGATACAAAGTGTGATTATTTGTAATAAGAATATGCATATAATCTCTTTTTTTTTTTACTTTTATTTTTTTTCCTTCTTATTTTATAATGTTTGTTTGTAGGAACGTATTCTCCCTATCTCATCCCCATACAACTAGTAATATGCGAGGGCTCATCACCGAAGACTGAGATGGCGAACATGGAACTCAGGTGTAATGTTTAGAATTTTATTGTCATGAAGAGACCTTTTTAGGGAGAGTTTTTCCATCGGGAGGCTTCTTGAGAAGGCTATAAGTGAAAATATCTGAATTAGGAGAAACCGTAAGAGATGTTAAATATGCAATACCTTTTGGGTTTAACATAAAACTTGTCTCATACTTGATGACGATGATGCAAATTATATAATTAGAGAATATGAAGAAATTGTAGAGATGCATGATTGGGATATTTTCCAATGAAATGGAAAGTTTTAAAATTGTCTAAAAGAAAACAAATCCATATTATGATTTAAATAAAACAATAATACAAAAAATATATATAGTGCAAAATGTAACAATGAAAGTGAAGAGATGTAACCTTTATATATATAAATGCTTAAGGTGAAGTGATTTGATAGATTCATTGAAATCCCCACCCTCTAAAGTAAACAAATAGTAAGTGCCATTCTTAAAATATTTGGTTACTTGGTAGATGCCTATCCATTTTGGTATAAATTTCCTACCTTCACTAATATTTTTATTTATAAAGCTATCAAGCCTCAACATAAGGTCACCTACATGAATTAGACACTTATAAAATTTCTTATTGTGTTGTCAACACATCTTGTTTGCATAAACTTGATAATGTTGTTTATCCCTAATCATCTTCTCCTCTAGGTTTTCTAAATAAGTTAATCTTGTATTTCTATACTCATCTTCATCCAATATGCCTTGTAAAGACACACAAAGACTAGGAGATTTACCTCTAAAGGAAAAACTACTTCTACACCAAAAATATGGAAAATGACATTTCTCTTTTGGTGTGTGAATTGAAGTCCTAAATTCCCATAAGGCCGGAAATAGATTTAATTGCCAATTTCTTTTATTTTCCTTAACCTTTTAGGAGAATGGAATTTAATGTCTTATTTTTAGCCTTAGCTTGACCGTTCTCTTGAGGAAAATACAAAGAGGCAGTATGATGATATATCTTGAAATTCACACACAATTTGTGTACCTCATCACTCTCGAATGGAGAGCCATTATTCGAGATGATGACTTGCATAATGCAATATCTACAAATGATTTGATTCAAAATGATTTTTATATGATGGAATCGGGGATCGTGGCTAGAGGCATGGCCTCAACCCACTTTATAAAGTATTCAATGGCTGTAATAATAAAATTATGGCTATATGTGGGAATAAGGGAGGATTTTCCTATCGATCCAAACCTCACGTGGAGAATTTCCAAGGTGTAAGTTTAGGTTATAGAGCTTGAGACATGATATGTATGGCATGTGAGAATTATTGAAAATTTTGGCATCTTCGGACATATTCCACAACATCATGATCCACCTTGGGCCAAAAGTGACCCATCCATGAATCTTTAAAGTTGTTGGATGTCCCTTAAAATTTACATCACAAACTCTACCTGCAGCCTAAAAATAATCATTTCCACTTCTTCCTCATCCACACATATAAGCAATAGGCCATCAAAGGCCTTCCAATATAATACTTCTTCTATGATGACATACTTATTGTTGTGAATTGGATCACTATGGGTAAGTTTGGTCTACAATATGATTCATTATGTACAAATGCCACAAACATGATTAAATTATAGGTTTATCGGTGTACACGACACATTCATCGGGGAAGTCAAGGTAAACCAATTAACCAAAGTCTAACAAATTTTCAGCTATCCAAATCGATAATGATTTGTACCTTGTGAATTTTGATTGATGTAGGTGAGCTCAAACTCATTCATAAGTGTAGACACCCCAAATTACCGCTATGCATAATAATCATTCAAAACATCATTAAAATACCATTACACCCCCTGTTCCTATATAAAATTAATTTAATTAATTCTATTTGCATATTATCACCCACGAGGCTGATTTTATTAAATATTTTAATATTAAAACTAATAAATAAATCCACATGTTTATTTACAAATTTAAATAAATAAAATAAATCATAATAATCTATCCACATCTCTAACTCAAGTCAACTCACAATCATGACTCAAACAAATGTGTTCTAATTGAATTAAATCAACATTTGAGTTAACTAGAGTCATCTTCCAATTCAAATTCAATCCAACTTCTAAATATTCATTACATATTTTGGGTGAATAAAATGTAGAAATGGAATTATAAAGAAAAATCTTGTGCAACCCCTTTCCAAATCAACCTTAACTCACTCTTGCAAATCAAGAACAAACAATCTAACTCCTAATCAAATCTAGAAACTCAAATAAACAAGCCAAGTCAAGTTCGATTTATCTCCAATCAGTCCAATCAAAACTTAGCTTCGTGGATTCAATTTCCTCATCTATAAATCAAAGATGTTTTTTAAAAAAATCATCCACCATATGTTTTGAGAGTTGATGCTGCAATTTTACATAATCAATTGGTGAATCAAATTGAGTTATCATACTATTATGCTTCCTAAATCAAGTAAAGATCATATTCATATGATTGTGGCTTAGATATTATTTCACTCGGAATACTCGGAGAATCCAAAAAAGAACCAAATATCACAACTCAAACGGATCCTACAAAGAACTTAACTCAACCCCGTTCTTTCAAGAAATCCAATTTGAGATTGCTTTGGGATATTTTAAAGGAAGGTTTGTGTTTCACTTCATTCAAAGTTGTTTATGAAAATCCACTCATTACCAATCATATTTTAATCTTTTGGTCTTGGAACAAGATCCCACATTTCATTCTTCTCATTATGATCTATCTCTTCTTCCATCGCTTCAATCTAATGTTTGTCTTCACTTGCTTCAAGTAAATTTTTAGGTTCTACCTTGGATAGTAAAGACAAATTTTCATTTTCCTTTGTATTGTGGAATTTCATGACTTTTCACAGATTTCCTCTACTTTCTATTCATTGCATACGAAATCCAAAATTTATATCGCGACGATTATTCCTCTAAAAATTGACAAGGAACTAAAGGGATAAATTCCTTTATTGCACAACTATTTTATTTCCACCATATGTAGAAAACCATTTCCTTTGATCCATGACATACATTCTTTGTTATGCGGTATTGGTTTGCATTAAAGACATGTGAAACACTAACTTTAAATCCATGAAACTCTACAAATATCCGTGGCACACTAAAAACCAAATTTGAATCCATGGAACTATAAAAAGTCACGAAACACTATACAAAACCCTAGGAATAGTACAAAATATTTTCCTTTTATGAGTGACATGTAAAATTCAAATTGAATCAAAATTTTTATGAAAGGAACACTCCGAAACATCAATGAAAATATTTCTACCATATTAAATACATAATATGATTCCTTTATTAGTACTATGTATCATCAATAACAATATTTCCAACAATCTCCCTTTTCATTTATTGTAACCTACCACCTTGCATAAAGATCATATTGTGAATGAAGCTTGCTCCCCATGTCTGTAATGGTTTCCTTTTATATAATTTTCTTGATGTATAGATACCCATTTCTCTAACTCTTCCCTTTTTCATCAATGGAAAAGGAAAAATCTTAAAACTTTCCCTCTTGGAGTTTACATTAGTTGACCTTTTATGACTTATCTACATTTTGGAGCTAAAAGCTATGAAAGGATTAGCTCCCTCCCGAACATATGCTACCTTTTTGTGATTGATGAAAAAAATGTTACTCCTAACTTTTGTATGATATATTTAAATGTTTATTTTTAAGAGGCTTTGTGAAAATATCAAAAATATGTTCTTTTGTGGTAGTGTATTCCAACTTAACTTGTTCTACAACTTGTTCTCTAAATAAATGAAACTTAATGGGAACATGATTTTTCTAGAGTGCATAGATGGATTATTTGAGATATTTATTGCACTAGTATTATCACATAGTATAGAAATTGGAAGATCAAATTCTTCCTTGATGTCCTTCAATGTATGCTTTATCCATATAATAGTACAATAAGACATTGTTGCAATATATTCTACCCCAATTGTGGATAGAGAAACATAAGAATGCTTCTTGCTTAACTAAAATACTAAACTATTTCCAAAAAGAATATTCCTCCACTTGTAATCTTTCTATCATCAATGCAACAAACCCAATCTACGTATGTGTATGTGTTAGAGTGAAATATTCTTCTCTTAGATACCATTGTAGACACAAAACTTGGGTCATAATTTTGTTGGTCCCATTATTGAGTTTTCATAATGTGCCCTAATTTTTCATGTCCGATTTTGCTCAAAACATTTCATTTTTTGATTTGGTGGTCTGCAGTTCGTCTTCCCCAATTGAATACCTTTGAAAATGCCTAAGATGTTATTGTTTTTCCCTAATTTGAACAAAATCCATGTATGCCCCTTTTCGTGCCTTAGTTTTTTCAATTTTTGGGCTGTGTTGTTTCTCCTTCGCCAAATCATGCAAAAACTCAAAATTGATCGAATCCCATTTTTGTGCAAGTGTTTCCCCAATCCCAGGCTCGAAAGTAATGTCAAAAATGGTTCAGTTGATTTAAAATTATAAAAATCCACCTTCCTTGTCAAAAATTTTGATTTCTAGGGCATCCGGTGAATTTTTGACGTTTTGACGGGCATACGGGTGTCATTTTCCCGTCAAATTCATCATCGCAACATTATTGCTACGTGGCATGATATGATTGGCAGGAGGATTGGTGGGTTGTCCTTAAGAAATTTGGCTTTTACTTTGCAAGATTTTCAAAGTAAATTTTTGGCCGAAAGCCCTCGTCCAATCACAAGTGGACACGTGTCCAAGAAGGAAGAATGGGGCAACAGGTTTTGTGATGGTTTTGGAGTTTTTAACTTCAAATGGTATAAAAGTCACTTTTTAACCTGAAGGTCCATGACCAATGAGATGTGGACATGTGTCCAGAAATGCAAAAATCAAGCAAGGGGGGTGAAGGAAAATTTTGTGAATAGTTTGTCACTCCAATCCAGAGCCAACACGTGTCCCAAGGGGCAAAATGGAGATGCGGGGCCTTGGGAGAAGTTTGAGATTTTTGTCTTTGGAGGAAAAAATCTCAAAAGTGAGGTTTGGTCTGCCTTACCGCATGAAAGAAATTTGTAGGAGGGGGCGGAGGTTCGGACTTCGGGGGGAACTTCAACATTTTTGGCAAAATGGGTTAAAAGTATAAAAAGGAAGTTTAGCTCCGTAGCCTATCCATGTTGAACACGTGGCCATTTCCAAAAGGTCAAAAAGGAAGTGCAGGCCCGTGGGGAGTTTTGAAACTTCCAAAATTTTGAAGGTAGAATTGGAGACTTGGGCCCATGGTGAATTAGAGAGTGCCACGTGGCAAAGGAAAAAACCAGGGTGCGGGCCTGTGGGGAAAAATGTAAAATTTTTCCAAAATCTAAAAAATGGAAAAATTCATAAAATCGGCCCAGATTTTTAGTGGGGCCCACAGGTGGACACGTGGCGGGTCCAGGGGAGAAGCGGAGAATTTTTGCAAAATTTTCCAAAATTAAAAAAGGGTCGCAAATGCATTTCTAAAGGATGGGAGTTCGATCCAATCACATTTTGACATGTGTCCCGCCCCATTCAAAGGTCAAAAAGGTATTTTGAGCTTTTTTTTAAAATGGCATTGTCCACGTGGAGGGCTGATATTAAAAGTTGATCAAAATCGGCATTGAACTGTGCATTCTCCCTTTTGGCCGCCATGGGAGCTCCAAGAAACTTGGATTCATCATTTCTTCATCAAATTACATCGAACCTTATATGATTTTGCATCATCTCGGCCTTCTGAGTGCAATGGCACCATTTTCATGAGCTAATTTGATGATCTATGATGTTTTTGATGAAATTTTTTCCCTAGCCCATGAAAAAACGTAAAAAGTCAAAATCAAAGGTTACAGAGGTAAAATTGAAAAGGTAAAAGGTGAAAAATGATTGATAAAGCATGTTGGCATGCCTGAATGACAAAAACGTGACCCTAGGATGGATAGGGATCCGAATTTGTGTAATATTTAAAAATTTTTATGCATCCCTGGCAACTTGTGAATCTGTTTTCCAGTTTGATGTCATTTTCATGGAATCATGAAGAGTTGTTGTAAAAATTTGATCCCTTAAGCATATTCTTTTGCTTGGGAAGGAAGACTCCATGATGGCATGAGGTATATCATGCATTTTGGGAGAATTTTTAAAGAGGGAGAAAAGAGACGTAGAATTTTTCAAGGAAGAAACAGGAAGAAGCCCATTTTCTCTGAGAAAACCACCTGAGAGCCATTTTCAATTCCATTTTTGTATCAGATTTCATCATGTTGAGTTGGTTTCAGTTGTAAAGCCATCAACAAGCTCTGAGATTGTTCTTATAGCACTCCCTTGCTAATGTATTTGATCAAATTTTGGATTATTTGGTGTTATCTCTTGGCAAAATTTGCATATGCTTATGTTTTAGAATGATTTCAATTTGTGTTTCTTACTCATGTTGCAATCTTATGTTTAGGATCTCTTTGATTATACAGGGTATCATTTCTTGTTGATGGTTTAATGGCATTTGTAATCTTATATTTAGAAGAGCCTTCATCTGATAGAAGATAAACAAATTTAAAATCATTTTACTGTCCTTGAATCTTGAGATTGTTTGTAAACCTTTGGGGGTACCTTAGGTCATGATCAAATAGGGATTTCTTGATACTTAGTTGGTATATTTGCTTCAAGATTTTGTAGCAAGTTGTCAAATATTGTGTGGAAGAGTGTAGATCTGGGCCTCTATTTGTGCACATATCCTGGTTGAAGGAGTATTTTAAACCTTTTGAAACATTTCTGTTGTTTAGGTGTTACAAATTTCTTGCAAAGGTCCTCAAAGAGTTTGGTACTTTCTGGTTGGTCTTGTCTAATATCTCCCAAAAAAATTTCATTCAAAGTAGTTAACCCTACCCTATACTACCCCTGCATTGCATTGTGTGTTAACAAGAGAATACAATCCATTTATAAAAATGCACAAAGTAAATTAGGATAATACTATGTCTCTAGCAGCCTCTGCCTTGTTTTGAAAACATTTCCATCATTTAGTAGTGACAACTCTTTTGAGTTTGAATAATGGAGAATTGATCATGTTTTCCCAAGGCCCCTTCCATACAACATGTAAAATACAAGGATATCTCCACCTCCTTCACCAAACAAAGGTTGCAATACAGGCTCTCTTGCCTTGGTTGATAGGCACAACCTAAAATAGTGAGGATCGAGATCAAAATCTTCCGAGGTGCTACCCACTCCTTCAAATCTTGAGTGCCAACAAGTTAGATAGATATCCCTGGCCACAAATGACATACAAATAATTTATCTTCGCCTCTCGAGTGTCTTGTGAAAATCCATGATGCAGCTTGAGTTGTGAAGGAGATTAAGTTTGGGTACCAAAAATTCCATTAAAACCCTCATCAATTAAATTAGCCATATCCTACCAATTCATATCACCTAGTGCACATATTAATTAAATTAATTATCTTAATTAAATTAATCAATATCCTCACTTAGCCACCTCACCCAACCAAATCACCTAGCTACCTCACTCAAATGACCCACTCAAACCTCATTAATGACCTAAGACCAAGTATAAGCTTATCCTAACCAACTAGGACTTAGTCTAAACCTAGACTTAACTCCTATTAATAAATGTAAAAATACCTCTTACTTATCCTCTTGTGATCTATCTCTCAAGACTCAAACGAATAATGGAGACCATGCGAAAATAGCAGCAATCAAGCTATTTTTGCCAACCTAGATATTCCCACCTTAACCGACGCCGATTATATCTCAATTGACACCGGTCACCTAACCATCACCGGTTATGTTAAATACATTCCCAAAAGCCTTTGCCTAGGTTGGTCATTTGATTTAGGATCTCATACAAATATAGACTTGGAGCACTGTAATTTTCTGAAGCACTTAGGCAAAGGAAAATATACGGAAGCACTACCAACAACCATTGGTATTCATCATCTTCTTCATGATCAAGAATTTACACAGAGAAGCAAAAAAGTTTGAAGCTGCCATGGAACGAGCATGAATTCTCTTCTCTCTAGATCTCCACCATCACCAACCTCATCATGTTATTCTTAAAACCTACTCTTTAGTAAGTACCTAATATCTCTTCATTTATCTCTGTTTGCTTTTAGTAATATTTATTATTCATCTCAGTAATTTATCTTTCTTCACATCCGTATACACCCTTCTTCCCACCAACTTATCACCTTACCATACCGGACCTTCCACTGTCTTCCCCTATCCTAATAATCTCTAAACCTTTTAGACCATCATCATGGATTTGATAGGACACTCAAAAGAAGATAAATGATTATGTATGTCGTTTTGTAGCCGGGGAAGCAATTTATCTGACTTTTAGCACTCGGGCATTGAAGAAGTGGGTAGCACCTTAAAAGGATTTGATCTTATCCTAACTATTTTAGGTTGTGCCTTTCAACCAAGGTAAGAGAACCTATTTTGTAACCTCTGTTATTGAAGGAGACACATATACCTTTCTTTTGCACAAATTTGATAAAGAAAACCTTGGGAAAATATGATCAACACACCAAATCGATCTCACGAGTTGTCACTTCCGAGAAGATGGAGATATTTTCAACACAAGGCTAAAGTTACTAAAGACATTATGGAATCTGATTGTTTCGCATATTTTTGCAAGTAGAATTTTGTTCCTTTGTTGATACATAGGGAAAACAAGGGTAGTTCAGGGTGGATCAATGGTTTTTTAAATGATTTTGGTGGGAGATGAAGCAAGATAAAGTTGATTATACTAGATCTTTGGAGGGACTTCACAATAATGAACAACTTCACAACAGAAAGCTCTAGAACAGTCAAGATGTTCCTTCAACCAGAAGGTGTGCTTCAATGGAGGCCCAGATCAACACGTTTTCACATAATATTTGAGACTCTAACATGAAGGCTCAAATTTAAAGACTCAATTAAACACTAAAGTTTCTGATTAATCACGCCTAAGGTACACCCGAAGACTTACAGACAATCTTTATCAACAAATGATAGTGAATTGATTTTAAATTTTTTTATCTCATCCAAGATGAAGGCTCTTCTTGAAATGAAATTACAAATACCATTAGACTGTCACAAGGACAAGATCCTATGTGATTTCACAAAAATTTCAATATAAGATTACAATAGGAATGAAAGAAACTATTTGCAGACATTCGAAAATAAAGCAGACATAAAATTGCTAGAGATTAGACACAAATTAATTCCAAAATTTCTTAGATTCATCAGCAGGGGAAAGCTTCCAGAGAAATCTCAGTGCTTGTCAATAGCTATATAGCTACAACCAACTTGACACACGATAGAAAATATAACACAGAAGAAAATAACAATTAATCTTGGCTTTGGCCTCTTGAGAAGATGGATTTCTCAAAAAAATTTCTCAAGAACTCATACTCCGACCATTTGCAAGAGTAATCTCATTGCATTTATAATACACCCTTTACATCCAATTTCCCCCCAAAAGAGGAATATTCAAAGCACCTTTTTTACACATATCGGATCATGATTTGTAGAAAGTGACATTCAACAGATTTGCAAAAAAGTTTCCAGGTGTTTTCAAAAAAGGTGAATCATTGCAAATATTTGCATCATCATTCTAACTGGAGGCATATTCTTCACCCTTGGCACCTGCAACACCTTTTCCCCTCAAAAGAGAAGAATATTCAAGGGACCTTTGATTGTTACCAATTTGTTTTGGATAGAGACATCTAAAAAGTCGATTCGAAATCGCCGGTGGACCAACTATGAAGAGATCACGTTTTTTGGGCCCTCGACTAGGATGCCATGTCACAAATTTTCAGGAGTCCCTTTAATCATTTTGATTCTGTCATGTGAGAAATCCCCTTTTTAATCATTTTTGGAGCCTCTACATAGCTAGAATTTGAAAGGTCATCCCTTTTGCTCTCAAGGAAACATTGTTTTCACCTTTTGTGCCTACACTTTCATCATTTCATCTCTTTTCCCTCCTTTTCCTCTAAAATTTTACTCTGCAATTTCGGATCTTGCATTTTCCGTTTTTACATGAGCTTGAGAAAATCCACTTCAAGAGTACTTTAGAATTACAAATTGAGATCCCAAATTGATTGAATTGAACTTTACTGAGACCAAAAAGACACAAATTTTCCAAAAATTGATGAAGAATGATGCAAAAATGCATCTCCAAACATCCTGGAGCTTTAATGGAGGAAAAATAAAATGAAATGCACAACTACCAGTTGATCCTTCCTTTCATGACCCGAAGCTCCGTTTCTCCATTTCCCCACCTGCTATGTGTCTCAATGACACATTTTGAGATGGTCCCAAAAAGTAGAGACCCCAAACATGTGTGGTCCCTCCACGTGTCCCAGGCCCTTTAGGAAGTTTCTTGAAAAGTCTAAGTACGGGAAGGCCTCGGTGGAAGCCTCCATGTGTCTTTATGGCGCAACTTCAAGATGGTCCCCAAGAGCGGAGACCCTGAGCAAGCACGGGCTCACCACATGGACATGTTTTGGGTTGAAGTGAGCCTTAGAATTTTTAAAGTGCCCCTGAGCCGTATCCAACTAGAAAGGGCCATGTTTCAACTGATGCCGAGAAGTAATTTTGACCAGAAACTACACCCGTCAAACCATAAAATGTAGGAGAACCACCATTTGAGCCGGGAGACAAAAAACATAACAGAGGCTACAAACTGAAGGATTTCAATGAAAAATGGGGTGAGACTAATTTGAGCACCAACAAGACCATTTAACGACCTCACCCTCACCATTTCAAACCTTGTGCAATCAAGGAGAGTCTCGAGAGACCATTTCTAGGAAGTTTATGCTAATTGCCCCTATCGATGCCGATTAGCCAACCGACGTCGATCATTCCGCCTAGCTGGGAATTGGTCACACAACCGACGTTGGTTCTGTGTGTGGCAAGATAGCTCGTGCCGGTGAGCCAATACCTATTTCCCAACAACCTAGAATCACTTATAACCTTTACTAGACCCTATCCAGAGCATGTCCAAGACTTGCAACCTAATACTAGCCCATCACCACGACCCGTTTTGACCTCAAACAATATTTTACACAACCTTTCTTATTGTTTTGTATGAGATACCCAAATCATTTCAATTATAATAGGATCTTTATTTCATGTATATTTTAAATAACATAAATCTTTGTTATATAAAGTGAATTCATAACCTATTTAAGAAGTATCATGCTTCCCCAAATCTAGCTCCCGCTAGGTAGTCCACTCATTGGTTTGTTTAATTCTATATGGTGGTATTGTTTTGCATTTACAGGTAGCTCCTCCTAGACAAAAGGAGCTCTCGTAATCAAATTGGATAAGGAAATTAGAATGCATGCATAACCTTCAATCGACACCACAAACAAGTATTCCTCCTTGGCTAGTACCTCTTATCTGTTTCATTAATTTTTAAGAATCCGGTGAAACATTTTGGCACACTTGGTGGGACCCATCTAGGGCTCCTTGTATTTATTTATTCTTAGGAACTGTTGTATGTTTTTTAATTTTCAAAAGGAAGTTAACATTAAATTATATCCTTGGAAATCTTTTCTTTCTTCTATTTGTGTCGGTGACATTTTTATTTTGGGACTAAAAAGAATCATTCTTTTTTCTTCTTGCATTTGCATTAGTGAAATTAATTCTCTTTCCTATTCACTATTTGTTTACATCAAATATCACATTTCAATTTGGGTTCTAAAATACTTTCATTTCATACTTCTATGATTGCATTTTTAGCTCACATTAAAACCGAGGGAAACCTATACGCCTGGAAGTCATGCCCAATTGATGGTCGTGCATACCTAAATCATAGAGAACTTTCTCTTCTTTATCTTTTCCAAACTTCACAAATATAAATTTACACATCTTCTTAAACAACACCTTACCTGGAAGAAGTTGTCAACGATCACACAATCAAAGGATTGACAGTGGGCACCCAGCTGGTTTCTCTGTCTAGTCATTAACTCAGAGAAAGGACCGCCCGCCAAAACATAACTTGAAACCACCCTTAGATATTGCCTCTTCATAAGACACCTTTCCAACAAAAAAATCTGTTCATTCTCACAATTCAGGTCTTAAATAACATAAGCTAAAACTTAAAAATTCACTTATAGGATTTTGTGTTTTTCTTATCTTTTTCTTGAGTTGTGTTTTGAGTTGTGAGGTCACGTTCTTCATTTTATTCTTCCTTTCACACTCTGCCATCATAGTTGGTGTATTCTAACTATTTCTGAGTGTGTCAGGGTCCATTACTATCATACTCAGGTTTCTAGGTTGATATTCCATTTGACTTAATTCACAAAATCAATTTTTATTCATTTTTTTCAAAATTTCAAAGTGATAGCGTTGGTCCAATGATCTGTCATTAGTTTACATCTGACCATCATCGGTTTACCTAATTGTTGTTATTTTATAGATTTGGTTGGTTAATTTTACTAAAAACAACACTCATCACATCTTCTATTCTTTTTTAAAGTTCTCAGGACATCATCATACCCCCAAAATTTTAAAATCACAGTCAAATACAACTTTTGTACTTCATTTTCATCAATTTTTGCCTCATTCGCAAATTGTTGATTTCCCACAAGAAACAGTAGCAATCACCCTAATCGTCATCAACAACCCTATCATTTTCGTTAGTTATCCTAACCACCGTCGCGCCTGTGTTTTAATTTTTAATTTAAACAACGACTAGTTTCACCTCATGAAATCTATTTTTATCTATTTCTGCTATTTTTCCGTGTCATTTACAAAAATAGATTACCAGTTTACGCTAACTCACATGGTTTTGACTCGTAGACAAGCGCTAGCGCCCTTGTGTTTCATGCTAGACTTCAGTCACTTTCACCTAGCCCATTTCCACCCTCCATCCTATTACATATGGATCCAACTCAACCCGTTACTATTAGTACCAATGACGAGGAGTTTGCAAGACTCCTGACCAGAATTTCACCGCCTTACAACATTATCTCACCCACTCATTTACCCAAGACTCATTAGGATAGTTGGTATATGACATTCCCGTGTCTATCCCTCTTCCCCGCCCCACTTCCCAGAAAGCAGCCTACCACTAGCTCGACATTACCTTCATCCACCTTACCACCTATGGTGTCTCAACTGGACCCCACATCCTCTATAACTATTGCACCTACGACATCTGTCACACTCGTGGTGTCAACTATTCCTTCGTTAGCTGCCTTGAGCATAGCCCCATCTGCACCCTTTACCTCATATGTACTAGTTGCATCACAACCACCCATGGTGTCAAAAACCCATACCCCATTCCAAAACCTCATCCTTTCCATCCCATAGTCCCTACCCCTAATTACCACAAGAGTCATTATGACTACCCCACCTACTTATACATATCACCAACAACCCCCAATCTCATTTATTGCCTATTCGGGATACCTTCCACCTGCATCTATTCCCCCTTCACAGTTCTCATACTCGGCACCACCATATATTGGGATGTCATCCACATCATACATCCATCATCAACCTCCTTATATTAGGGGGTGCCCAATCATCACAACCCACCAATGACCTTATTAAGATGATGATGGAAAAGATGAAAACATTAGAAGCATAAGTTTTGGCTCTCGCAACTCCTTAACCTACGATGAAATATGCAATGAGCCCATCCATCCATCTATTCCCATTCTCCCATACCCCGCACATTAGGAAATGCCCAAATTTAATCGGTTCAATAGTAAAGAAGACCCACAACAACACTTGTAGTCTTTCAAACATGGGTGTTATCTAATCACCCATGATGATGCTTTACTCCTACGAACATTCCCCATGTCCTTAATGGGACCCACATTAGACTGGTATAGTGGTTTTCCTCGACATTCCATTTACTCATTTAATCAAGTGGCTCAAGCCTTCCTGGACCATTTTTCAATCAATATCGTCAAGAAGGTCACTATGACCGACTTGTACTCAACTTGACAATACAACGATGAGTCTATTGCTGATTTTTTTCTCTCATTGGCAGAGCCTCATCAACCAAATAACATTCCAGTTGCCTTAAACCGATCTTATAGAGTTTTTCACTAGAGCTTGTGCTAGGCACATCTCACCAAATATGCAAGTAAAAACCTTTTGTACCTTCGACAAAGCATTTACCATGGTGCAAAAACTAGAAATTTGTGCCATTGAAGAGAAGAAAATTCAATTGCGTAACAAAAATGCCACATTTAAATCAAATGATGCTTCTTCCTCTTCAAAACCCCAAAACAATTATTCAAAAGCCAAAGGATCTACCAATGCGGTAGTTTTAAAGGCTGGCCCATCTCACCCCTCTAATCAATTGAAACCTACCTCCAACCTTTCTCCCATTCAAACTTTTCAGTTCAGATGGGAGCAATGAAAATACACTCCAATCGAGGAGCCTTATTATTCAAGTATTAGAAAAATTCTTAAGGCCAGAGCCATTTCTCTTCCACCCATAAAACCACATACTGGTTTTGACCTCGCTTGTCCTATGCCGACATGGTACAAGGAACATGACTATTATAACTATCATTGTGTAAAAGGCCATAGCGATGGTAATTGTATAACCTTCAAGAACATTGTCTAGAAATGTTAGATAATGGATATCTCATCCTAGATAACCCGAAATGCACCCGCCAATCAAAATTTTCATATCTTCAAGAAGCCATTCCCTAACCATACCCCATCATCAAACCAAACTGGAGAACCTTCAACTAATGATAGTAATGTCTATGAGGTCCATGTTGTGTTTGACACCATACCAACCCTTCCGTAATTTCCTCCTATCCCCTCTATCGAGGAGATTCTAGCATGAGCTCCTCTACCCACGGAGGAGCCTACTTCCTCTACTCCTTCACCCACAGAGGAGTCCCCTTCATCTCCCCTTCACCCACAGAGGAGTCCATAACTTCCGCTAATTCCATTTCACCACTTACCTCACAACCTAACGAAAAACCTACGGTATTAACTCTCCTACCCATGGGAGAGTCATCTTCGCTTTCTTCTCCATCGAAAAAGGAAACTACCTCATCCCAACTGTTATCTCCCCTAACCATAGGAGATCCTTTAGATGCACCATTTCCTATTGGGGAAAATTCCCCATTAGTATTCCAGGATCCCGTTGATATGTTCTCGGCTCTCTTACCCACAGAGTCTGAAGCAAATAAGTTCCCTGTCTCACAGACATATTTTACGGGGATTGTTACTAAGCCAACATCATCTTCTCTTACAAAATTTCCATTTTCACTCCTGTCCAACCACTTAGATTACATTGATTATTCCATGCTTTGGGATGCCTTGGCTACCATTTTCAACCCAAATGCAAATGTCGCATGCGGATCTTGCCACGCTCTATCCAAAGGTATTTCAAGGAACCCAATCAACCATGACCATGCTTGTTAAAATGACCTCTTCTTCATCACCCTTGCCTACATCCAAACCTTTACCAATAACTAAAAATATTCCTATGCCTAATAACCTACATGTATCTAGACCTTCCTTGCATCCGGACCCCTCACTACCTTGGGTGTCATGCCGACATCAAGCCTAGTCCACCCGCTGTCAAGTTGGATTTAGCGACATCTTCCCAAGCTCGCACAAAAATATTCCTCTACCTAAAAGGAAGATCTAAACTTTTATGCTGCGTACACAATTTTCACCCACCACGTATTTGTCACATTCTCCCCTTCCATCTATCTTAGGGCCTCACCCATTGACCTTGGCCAAGAAACCCCTATCCAAGGCAAATAAAAAGTGCTACACTCCCTCTTCATCAAAATTCTTTATTACACCCAAATTATCAGCACAACGTATACCTTCACTATTACCCACATATTTCTTACCACCTATACCCCCACCACTTACAGTAACAACATCAGTACCTATGAGATTTCCTTCTCTTCAACCTATACCTTCTACCTTGCCTCCACAAAAACCTTTACCGCACCTCCATTATCACCATGGCTAACCCATCCTCTTCCACCATCCACTTTCCCTTCTGCATCACGTACTCCTCCTTCACCTTTACCCAAGAAGGTGCAACCAAAATTGAAAAACCCACTACCCTCCAAAGAGGTAGTCAAGCCTACAACGCCTTCCATCGCTAGTTCATCTACCATGCCTTTACCCAGAAAGTAAAACCCAAGCCTAAAATAATACCACCTACAAACCGATGGTCAAACCTATCCCACCTCCAATTCCACCTCTTATAGTACCTCACATATCACAATCACCTACACTTAAATCTAGACCACACTCACCTCACATTTCGATCCATTGGCAGGGTCTTATGCCAACATTCTAGCTAACCTTTTAGAGACCTCCGTCATCACATTACCACCACTTAGACCTTACGACCCACAAAACCTAAACCAAATTGGGTTTGATGATAAAAAATTTGCACCTATCATTGTGTGCGGGGGCATGATGTACAAAATTATAAGGATCTAAAATCTGTTCTTCTACAATTTTGTCCTCTTGAACAAAAATTTTATGATGATGATCTTATAGATGAGGACCTTATTCCACTCCCACCTATCACCACACATCCTTACTCCCTTACATATTCAAGAATCTTCATTTCAACCTCCACAACCTTTTTATCCGCCTCCAACATTCGAGATCAACATGGTCCGCATAAGAGGGCTAGCAAAACCTCCGCCTAAATTTCAATGTGCCTAAATCATTTTGCAAAAACATTGTCCTTCATTCTATTACCCGTCATACCGCTACACCTATCATGGATCACCTCCTCCTTCACCCCATATCAATATGGTTAACATTTCCACTCGTGGCTAGAAAGACAAAGGAAAGGAGAAAGTAACCATCCCATCCACAAAACCTATGCCCAACATACCCTCTACACCCGCACCTGAAAATAACCATTCAGGGACACACATATCCTATTTTTTATGAGGTTGCCCCATCGTACAATGATAAAAATTTTCACCAATACACTCTAAAAATGTCTTTGTACGCCCTTGTCCAAAATTATGAATCCCATTAACAGCCCTCATGAAGGTTTTGCAATCCATTGAGGTTTTACCTAACAACCCGACACCTTTGGCCTCCATTCTTACCCCTCACCATTTAGCTTCTCTTATCAATTCAGCCCCTTCCTATACACCCACCACTACTCATCAAGTAGCCATCCTCTCGTTCTCGATGATGAGATTATACCTCTCCAATCAGATAATCTTGATCCCACCCTTTTCATCTTTGTTTATATTGATAATATACACATTTGAGGGTGTTATGATCGAAGGTGGTGCTAACATCACCATCATCTCCTCCCATGCATACAATAAAATGTACACACCTTCACATTACATGCATAATAACCCTGATTACGCAACATTCATTCAATGACACCATCACATCCACTCTCGGCACCATCATCCTCCACATTCATTTGTCCGGGCCCCCATACCATTCTAGAACTATTTTATGTCTTAGAGGGGGAGTCCCAATATAACCTCGTTGCTTGGCCGACCTTGGATCCATGTCATGGGTTGTGTTCCTTCAACCTTACATCACTATGTAAAATTTGAACATGAAGTACATAACTATACCATCCATGCCGAAACTTCACCGTTCAAAACCTATAACATGTTGATCGACCTAATGATGTCCTTGTACCGAGTTAAGGCATCTAAAAATGTCACCACTTCTGTCACCCACAACCCCATCCACCGATGCTACTACTACCTTTTTGCACCTACCACCTTTATTCCCATTGCCGCCATAGCCTCTATAGCCGGCACATCCACTAACCCATCTACTTCTCAAAAAAATAATACTTCTTCTACCTAAATGCCTAGTGATTCATTTATTACCACTACCCATATACCAACTACCGATCCCTTAGAAGGTAGTTTTCAATGCCTCACTTTGGGGAGTATCACCTATAGAACATCAACACATTCTTTACTCCTCAAGAGTATGGTAGCCTTTACCAACATCCATGCTATGACCATTGCATAGGCGATGTCTTCCCTTATGGTCCTCCCCACCTTCGCACCAAATTAACGTATGGGGACTTGATACTTCCACCTACTCACCGAGCCACCTTCCCAAATGTGACCATTTTTCTTTGACCTTCAATCTCTCACTTAATCACAAAGCCGCCATACTATCATCCCGTGTACCACATGTAAACATAACGATTTGTAGTGGTATTGGATTTTTGAACCATCTTCCAAGAAATCCCACATCAAACTCATTGAGGAAGAAAAATATTCTTCACCCCATTTACCACCTTCACCACCTTCACCCATAGAGTCTATGGATCCAGAATCCATTCCTCCTAACTTTTTTTTAAACACCATTTCCCTGGGACCTCTAAATTATCAACGTGATGACGAAGAAATAAGAAAATTCCTACAATCATATGTAGTTGATATGATTTAGGTATCTCATTCAATCACAATAAGAAAATATAATATAACAGGCTACGCTATAGTCAGATCCGAAGGGTTGGTAGGTGTCAGGGTACTGGAACTGGTCAGGTCAGTTTTGGGTTGTTTAGGTTATTTGGTAAAAGGTTGTTTGGTTTTGTTATTGGCATAGGGTATGAAACATAGAGACCGATGTCGGTTGGGTATAACCAATGATGGTTTAAGGGAGACCAATGATGGTTATGGGTAACCGACATCATATAATAGGGTGACAATAGTTCAATGAAAACCTTATTGTAGAGTCTGGGTGAGGTTAGATGGGGCTAAAGAAGGGGATGTGAGGTATGGGAATGTTGAGAACACTCAGAGAGGTGGAAGGGCTAGGATAGGTGATCTGATAAAAGGGTGGGTGAGGTTTTTGAGTTTTCGAAAGAAGGCTATGGAGGAATGGGAATGTTAATAGAAGAATGATAACAAAAATGATAACAACTCTATGAGAAGAATAAGAATGGAAATGATTAATGATAAAAAACTTACCAATGTCAGCAGGTCTAATGGTTGGGTGGTGGTGATGATTGGTTGGTGGAATGGAGCTTGGTGCAATAGTGATGCTTCCCGGAATGTTACCGTGAGTGCAAAATGCTTTTGGATCTATCTGGTGTTGGCTATGGATGTCTGGGTGCGTGAAAAGACTCTAGTTTTCTTGCTTGCATGCAAGCTCTCTTCTTGTCCTCTTGCTCTCAGAATGTGCCAACCCAAAAACAAGGTTTCTAAGGTGAATAAATGGTAAATGGACGAATGGGTTTCGGGTTGACGGCGTTGGTTTAGGGGTGACCGATGTCAGTTAAGGTGGGATTCCCTAGGTTTACTAAAAATGGTAGATCCCCTTGATTTCTTGGGCTGGATTGGTTTTATTCCCATGGATAAAATGGAAGCTTCCCTTCTAATGAGTGGGAATGTGGTTAGAGAAATCTTAGGCATGTGCTTTTAGGGTTAGACCAAATCTTAGCTCATTAAGGCAAGTAAGATCAAGTCTTAGTTAATTATGGAAACATGCCAAAAATAGGTCTAGGGTGAGGTGGCTAGGTGAGGTGTCTAGGTGAGGTGGTGGGGTAGAAATTAAGATAATTAGATAATAAATATTGTGAGGATATATATTAATTTAATTTAATTAATTAAATTAATATTAATGTGGGGTGGAAGGGGCCATGGTTAGGTGAGTATGTTTGAGTTGGTTATTTGATGAGGGACCAAGGGAGTGTGACCCAATTTTGGTGTCTACATTTTTCCCCTTTTTGTTGCGTAGCTTGTATTGGTAAGCGAGCGACATTGAAAAAATAAGATGTGGTTGCCCCATGTGTGGGTGAAGGTGATGTTGTCCCAAGTGTGGGTGAAGGTAACCCCCCTCAAACTAGGAACCGATGAGGTGAGAGAAGGAAGCAAGTGAGTGGTTTGATAAAAGGAGGAGGTGGGTGGTTTGAGAAAATAGGGTTAGGTGCAAAGAAGGTGATGGTCGAGGGTATGGTGATTGTAAGAGGTAGGGTGGGTGATTAGGTAGAGCATTTAGACATATGCACATGTTGGGAAATGCCATGAGATAACAAGGTTCTCAACATAACAAATGTACATTAGCTAGGGTCGTAAAGGTCATCCAAACAAGGGTTGTTGAGGTCCAGTATCTAGGGTAAAGGATATGGTCTGGGAACTCAACGAGGTAAGATGTAAGAAATGCATAGGTGTGGTTCAGTACATCCAAAAGGTCAAAAGGTCAAGGTTTGTTTGGATAAGGGTCACGACCATAGGTAAGGTAAGGCTATTAGGCTGAGAAAAAATAGGTACCATCATCACAAGATGCAATGAGTGAGGACATGGGAATATCCACTTAATCAATGGTTAGGTAGGTAGGTGTGGGTAGGGTAGGTGGAGGTAAAAATGGGTAATGGGGTAAAGGTCAAATTGGGAAAATAGGGAAATGGGCCAGGGTCAAAGGTAGTGACATTCGAACACACACACACATATAAACTGCATGGCACGGTACCAAGGTGAAGAGCTTACAAACTCTACATCATCCAAGGTCGATAGGTCTATCCAAACAAGGTTGAAGTGAGTCTAGTATCAAGGTATAGGATATGGTGTGGAAACACAATAGAGGTTAGGTGTAGGAACGTTTAGGTATGTTCCAGTACACCAAAGGTTAGGTAAGATAAATAAACATGACATGAAATAGGCAAGGTAAGGTCAGTAGGCTAAACAAATATGGGTAACCGCGTCGCAAGGTATAAAGTGAGTACATGGTTCAAAGGTCACTAACAATGTTTCGGGTCTAGGCATATAGGTCATGGCATGGGTACAAGAGGTAGTGTGTGGGTAAAAAAAGGTGTCCCTAGGTAAGGTAATTTAGGGGTAAGTAAGATGGGTGATGGGAGGTAGGGTGGAAATAAAATGGGTGAGTAAGGACAAGGTGGTGGGAAGGGTAAATTTTGGGGAGGAAATGGGGAAAGGGTTGACAAGAGTAAGTAAGAATCAGTCATGTTTGTGATGGGGTCTAGGTAAACCCGACCATGGTTTTCTAGGGCACAAGACCGATGTTGGTTTAGGTAAACCGACCATGGTTTGCTAGGCACAGACCGATGTCGGTCTAGGTATAACCGATGCATGTCGGTCAAGTGGGGGAGGGGTTAAAAAGGAAATTTCCACTTTTTATGGAATCATTTGTAATTTTCAAATAGGGGAAAATGAAGAGAGAAAGGAAAAGTGATGCTTTGTGAGAAAAAGGTATGAGGGATGGAGATCCTGACCGAGGTGGAGAGCTTTTGGTGAGAGGAGCCAGGTGTAGATGGGTCCATTGAGATCATTTGATCGATTGATTGGGTGGAGGTGAGGAGGATTGGATTTGGTGATGATGGTAGAGAGGCAGGGAGAGGGTTTGGGGGGACCACCATGTGTAGTGGCCGATCATGCCACCATGAGATGGCAACATGATGAGGTAGGATTCTATCAATCCATTATTTTTGGAAGTAGATTTGGGTAGAAATGGGTTAGGGGCAAAAGGTTTTGGGGGAAATTTTAAATTTGAATTTGGGATGAAAAAATGGGGAAATAGGAGGGGGGGGAAGGTCCAATGTAGGTTAAATAGATGATTGGGAATGAATTTTAGGATAGGTTTGGGTAGGAATGGGTGGGGAGAGGTTAGATTTGGAGGTTTAAGGGGAAAATGGGGGGGGTTTGGATTATTTGGTCATGATGAAGTGACCGACGTTGGTCAAGTGGTTGGCCGATGTTCGATGTTGTATGTGAGCCGAAAGCATGGTCATAGTAGTAGGAGGTGACCGATGCTAGCACACATGACCGATAATGGTCATCATCACTGAACCGTGTCGCATCATTATTTTTAGAGAAAATAGGGCAATAAAAGAAAGAGGTAGGGTGGGTAAGAGTGAGATAGGATATGTATAGAGAAGGTGTAAGGGTGGAAAAATTTCATGGGTGAGAGGTTTAAATAGGTATGGTGGAATGGTAATTGGTATAAATGGCATGGGTAATAGGACATGGTATGAGAGGGTAAGTGGTAGGGGTAATAATAAGTAAGTAAGGGTATAGGGACAAGGTTTATTGGGTCAAGGGGTTTGGTATGGGAAAGGTTTAATAGTGTGTTTTTATTGGGTGTAGGTGAGGGACCAGCTATGGATGTGAGATAGGGTACCATCCCCTACTCGTGGAGGTACGAGGGAGTGTGACAACCGATGATTGGCACCATGTTACAGAGGTTGGCCTGATTGGGGTCAGACACTACTAGAACATGTAGTCTGGGAGCCAAGTTTGATGGTCACCCTCATCGATAGATGGGACTCAATGACCAATACCTTCCATCATGACGATGGGTGAGATCATAGTCACCCTGGAGGATGTGTACAGGATCCTATGGTTACCGATAGTGGGGATGCAAGTGTATTTATCTCCTTAGAGGCATCTAGAGGAGTTGATGTTGACCGTGTTTGGTGAGGGGATGCAGAGATGAGGTTCCATAGCACCTAGTATGAGCTATGGAGATATGTACAGGGCCCATCTGAGGAGATGAGGCTAGTGGTTTGCGATGGAGGTAGTTGTGCTACTTTGCATTACCAATGTGGAGGGTGGGAGATTCCCATGGGCATTGATGGGGGTTCTTCATGACATGATGGAGGATAGGACCTTTTTGCATGGGCACCAACATTCTTGGTGTAACTATAGAGAGTTATGGGCCTATGGGAGGCTATGAGAGGTTCAATCTATGTTACACATTTCTACTACATTGCTTGGGCATATGAGCACATCATGTGTGTGTGTGCATCTAGTTGGTATGCCCCATCTAGATGCATTTGAGGCTGGGCTTGGTCTGAGTAGGCTATAGGCGATGGGTACCTACTGTTGGAGAGTGTCGGGCTGCTAGGCTACACATGATGTAGCCTATTACATGTGCATTTTTCTAGAGGGTTTTCTGGGTGGACATTATTTGGAGGCCCTATGTGGGTTTTTCCATCATATGGGTGGATGGCGAGAGGAGCTATAAGAGCTACAATACTACTCCGATGGATAGAGGGGTGATGTGCAGGAGAGCATGAGATGATACCATGATAGGTTTTAGATGGATAAGTTTGGGCTACTTCAGATATACCCCCACCCTTCCCACAGTATAGGAGGGATGATGTGGAGAGGCCTCTACCTCTACCACCATACCAAAGCTTGCAGGCGATAGGAGGGAGGAGAGCAGTAGTAGAATGCGGATTGATGATGTCGGGGTTATTGATAGATATAGATAGTGGTGGGCTACACATTTATGAGTAGTACCACCGAGGCCAGGGAAACCAGATTTAGCCACCATCACAGTGCAGAGGGACACCCTATAGGGGCAGGTGGCTACCCTGATTACATAGTTGGGGATAGTGCAGGGAAAACTGATAGGTTTAGAGGCACAAGTTGCTATTTTGCAGCACAAGTGGCCTCTACGAGCCCAGGTAGTAGTAGGACAGGGTACCCACAGGTGGGTGGAGATGGGGATGGGGTACAGGTGGCCTCCCTATAGTGTAGATTATAGGTTTGTAGGGCTAGTTGGCCACACACTACAGCATGCAGTAGTTGTGGCCCTTCAGGCCCAGATATATAGGTAGGGGTGGGACAAGGTCCCTCAGGACAGGCACATGCACAAGGACATGGTCCTCTTTATAGTACCAGTGGGACAGGTCGAGAGAGAGATAGGTATAGGGGCCGAGGCCAATGGCACCACCACAGATAGTACCTATAGGTAGGTTGAGGGATGCCTTAGGTGAGGTGAGGTATTACTAGGATCAGATGATGGCCGCATAGGATAGATTTCCTATCCTATGGAGAGTATAGAGCACAACAGGCCTCGAGTGAGAGGACCAGTCATGCACCCACAATGTGGAGAGCACATAGGGGCCATCGAGCCCCGAGATAGGGTTAGGGTGAGGCCACTAGTTCATGGAGGCCAGCCCTAGGTGAGGTACCAATAGAGATCGAGCCAGACCGATGGTGGGTGGTGAGATGTTAGCTGGACACCATGCATATAGGCAGAGAGAGGAGGAGGAGGAGACAGTGAGACAATATGGAGGATATCTAGTAGGGTGATGTCGATAGCCATATGTACCTCCTATTTTGTATAGTTGTTTATTTTTTATATATACCGGCCTACGTGTTGAAGAGAGTGAGGATGTAGATGAGAGTTTTGTTATTTTTGATCATATACCAGCCTGCGTGCCAAAGAAGAGTGAGGATGTATATGAGAGTTTTTTGAGAGACTGGTATTTATTTATATCCATGTACACATGTGTGTATACACATAATTTTTTGATTTATAGCTGATGGTACTTATAACATGAATGGGGTTATTGATTTTCATTTATATTTATATGTATGTGATGTATGTGATGGAAACTAAGTGGATATTTAGGCATGATGGAGTTAGTTGGTTTAGGTATGTGATGGAGTTAGGTTTTATTTAGGCATGATGGAGTTAGGTTGTTGTAGGCATGGTGAGTTATAGTTGATTTAGGCATGGATGGAGTCAAAGTTGGGTAGGCATTAGGATGAGATTTAGGATGGTTGAGTGGAGTGGTTGTTAGGCATGGTGGAGTTGTGATTTAGGCATGGTTGAGTTAGGTTGATTTAGGAATGGTTTAGGTTAGGATTTAGGCATGTGAGTAGGTTGATTTAGGCATGTGAGTTAGGTTGATTTAGGCATGATTGAGTCAGGTTGATTTAGGCATGATTGAGTCAGGTTGGTTAGGCATTGAGTCAAGTTGATTTAGGCATGGTTGAGTCAGGTTTTATGGTTGATTGAATTTCTAATTCATTAATGTGTGTAATTAGTGATGGTATGGATCATGTTAAGATGATTTGTAGGAAAATGTATGATGATGGTAAAGAAATGGTAGATGTGATGAAATGAATGTGTAAATTATGATGGTAAAGATGTTTAGCAATTGTTGCTTGTTTGGTTTAATTTCTAGTTATTGATATAGAAAGGAAACTAACTAGGGTAGAATGTGAATAGGAAAAGGAAAGGGAAAGGGGAATTGGTTAGGGTAGAGAGTGGCCGAGCTAACCTCCAAGGGCCCCATGCCCTCAAAGTGTTGCCTACATAGTCTCCACGTGAAAAGGGACCTCAGCCGATGTAGTTCTCCCATAAGCTAGGGAAGATTATGATGAAGTAGAGAAGAATGGGTTGGATAAGTGTTAGGCATGGTTGAATGTAGGTCATAGGCATGATTGAGTTTAGGTCATAGGCATGATTAGGTCATAGGCATTTAGGTCATGGCATGGTTGAGTTTAGGTCATAGGCATGGTTGAGTGGTTTTTAAATATAAGTGTCGATGATCTGGTCTTGTATAGGATAATCAATAAGTAATGAGGAAGGAAAATGGTAAGAGGTGGTAAAAGAGCCACTTAATTGATAAGAACCCTAATGAGTCAACCATACCTAAGAGGGGCTTATGAATGTAAGACCCTAAAGGCATTGCATAATGGACCATTCTAAGGGTGAAGAAAGTCACATAATCACAAAATGTCATGTTTGCATGGCAAGTCCCTTGAGTAACGAGGGAATTAGGCTAAAAAGGAAAAGGAGGTGAGAATAGGTGGTTTAGCGTAACTTAGTGTATGACAATGTGTCTTTCAGAAAAAGAAACCCAAGATCAAGAATAGGCAAGTCCATGATGAAAAAATTTCATATTTTTCTTCATTTTTTGTTTTTAATAGACTGATCGATGTGGGAAGTCTATATGGGATGAGTATATTATCTCCTTGAGGTCTTCATGAAGTTGATCGATGTGGGAAGCTTCTGGATATTTTTATTGAATTTGTGAAATAACTATGATATAGTTGTCCTTCAAGGAGCAAAGTCTATTTATAGCGGTGGAATTAGAGTGAAGAGATGTCCCTTTTGAGGGAGTCATCTTTTCTGGAAGTTTGACTCAAGGAGTTGCATCCCTTTTTGTTTTTGGACGTTTAAGTCATGGAAAAGACTATAGAGGAAGGGTAGGCTCTTGTTCGGATGAAAAAACCATAGTACACAGGAGTTAACTATGAAAGGGGGTGGTTTTGAGTGATGAATGACCATGGGATTCCATCTTGAAGAAGATGAAAAGTATCCATGAGAATCATGCTATGAGTAGAGCCGTGGTACTCATATTGAAGACAAGGCTAAAATGGTGATGGGTAATCACATGATTCTTTTTTAGTCGTGGATCTTCAAAATGGGTAATATGGAAGGTGAACAATGCTCAAGGGATGAGTGATCAACTGACAAAAAGTGATATAGGACTTGATATCAACAATAAAATGGTGAAGATGCAAGGCATTAAGGGGGCTCAGTTTGGGTTTACCTTCGAGTGAAGACAAATGATAAGCACTGATCCATAGGCATGGGTAACGATATAGGGTCCAAGCCAATTAGGAGAAAATTTTCCCCTTGTTTACTTTTCTCCTCTTTGGTTACATGTTGATTTTCTTTCAAGATGAGGTCACCGACTGAAAGGTTCATTCGTGAACACGTTTTTCATAGGCATGTTTGATACATTTTTGGTAGATTTGGAGATGGTCAAGAGCATTGAGATGACGTTCATCTAATAACTCAAGTTGCGCCAAATGATCTTGGTGAAAGTCATCATCATTGAGCATGTCTTGTAGTGAGATGTGGAGAGATGGAATCTGGACTTCGAGAGGTAAGACAACCTTGGTACCGTAGACCAGAGAAAAGGGTGTGGTAAAGTAGTCAAAGTGTGAATACTAGTGTGATAAGCCCACAAGGAGAAAGGAATGTGTGTATGCCAATCTTTCCCAGTATCATTGACTACCTTCATAAGAATTTTGTTCAAGGTTTTATTGGTTGATTCAGCTTGACCATTGGTTTGTGGGTAATAAGGTGATGAGAAACTGAGTTGGATGCCAAAAGCATCACATAGTTTGTGTAGGGTTTTGTTTTTGAATTATTTTCCATTATCAAGTGATGAGGTGGTGAGGAACACCAAAATGAAAAATGATGTGATGGTTGATGAATTCACATATTTTCTTAGCTTTTTTAGAAATGAGGGGAATGGCCTCTACCCATTTAGTGTAATATTTAGTAGTGGTTATGATCCATTGGTGGTGTTGTGAAGAATGGGGTTGATCTCACCGACAAGATCCAAACCCCATTGAGAGAAAGGCCAAAGGTCTCGTGTGACCTGTAAGGCATGACTAGGTGTGTGATGGAGATTAGCATGTTGCTGGAATTTCACACAACATTTGACATAATCACAACAATCATGGTTTAGGTTTGGCCAATAATAGCCTAGGTGAAGAATGCATTTTTGTGACAGCTAAACCACTAAAGTGACCTCCACAAATTCCATCGTGGACTTCCTTAATGGTGTAGGGAATTTTCAGAACTTGTAAGGCATCGTAAGAGAATGCCATCAAAGCCACGCTTGTAAAGAAGACCACCCATGATGACATAATGGGAGACACTTTTAAGAAAGGCACATTGTCCATTATGAGTGAGATCAGTGGGTAAAATGGAAAGGGAAAGATAGTTTGCATATTGCTTATACCAAAGGTCACATGGGTCAGGGGAAATGGTTCAATGGAGTAGACCTCATGAGGTAAATAAGAGGGTGATTATAGCCTTTGTATTGTGACAAATATTTTAGAGTCAGCGGGTGAAGTAGGTATCTGAGAAGCCAAGCAGGCCATGGTATCCACAAATTTATTGGTAGAATGTGGGGTGGTTTGAAGTGTGTAATGGTCAAAGGTGGTCAAAAGTATATCTACGTGATGCTTATACTTTTGAAGTATCTCATTATGACACTGGTATATACCATTGACTTGGTTTATGACCAACTGAGAATCACCAAAGATATTGATTGTCTTAACATCTAAGGCATAAGCAGCCTAGAGACCCAATACGAGTGCTTCGTATTCAACAATATTGTTTGTACAATCAAAATCAAGTTTGAAAGACAAAGGCATAGGTTCACCATCAAGAGGAATGAGGATAACACCAGCCCCACCCCCATGCTGACACTTGGAGCCATCGAAGAAGAGTGTCATTTGGTAAGGGTTCATCAGGGAAAGGGTAGCTATAGACTCATCTGGGAAATCAAAGTTAGATGGTTGATTCCGAAATAGGTGTGTGTCAGCTAGTTGGTCAGTGATATCCTGGCCCTTGATGGACTTTTTGATGAATGAATTTGAGGTCGAGGTTGGAAAGAAGCATAAGCCAATGTGTGACACGTTGATGTTGATAGGGTTTGGCATACATATAGTGTAATGGGTTAGTATTAGTAATGATGAAGGTTTTGTGATTGAGTAGGTAATGGTGGAGTTTGGTGGTGATGAAAACTAAGGCTAAGTAGAGTTTTTTGGCATGGGTATATCTAGTTTTGTAGTCAAGAAGGGTATGACTTATGTAATAAACCACTTTCTCTCGGTGTTGGTCATCATGATGAGCAAGCATGACACCTAAGAGAATGGTCAGTGGCAGAAATATATAGGTAAAAGGGCTGATCATCCTTAGGAGGAATGAGCACTGGTGGTTGAAGGAGGTATTGTTTTAAGGCTTCAAAGGCTTTATGACATTCATCATCCCATTTGAATGAAACATCTTTCTTGAGAAGATGATGGAATGGTTGACAATGGTCAAGAAAGCTATGAGATAAAATGATGAATGGATTGCAATTTTCCTTGTAGGCTTTGAAGTTGATGGAGATTAGTGGGTGGAGGCATTTTCCAAAATGGCCTTGACTTTAGCAGATCGACTTCTATGCCACACAAAGAAATGATGAAACCTAGGAGTTTTTAGAAAGTACCACAAAGACACACTTCTTTGGTTAAAGATGCACACAATACTTGATGAGATGGTCAAAGATGACTTTAAGGATAGAAAGTGTTTGGTTTGATGTTTAGATTTGGCCAGAAGATCATCTACGTAATCTTCAATATGTGATGCATGATGTCATGGAAGATGTAAGTCATGGCTCATTGATATGTAGCACCAACATTTTTGAGGCCAAAAGGCATGACTCGATAGCAAAAATTTCCCCAAGGGGTGATGAAAGTAGTCTTGTGTTGATCTTCTGGAGCTAGTAATATTTGATTGTAGCCCGAGAAACCATCCATGAGTGATAACATTTCATGGCCAGCGGTGAGATCAACTAGTTGGTCGATGCCCGGTAGGGGAAATCATCTTTGGGACAAGTGAGGTTGAGGTCATGGAAGTCCATGCAAATGTGGAGTCCCCCTATCACCTTTGTGATAGGAATGATGTTAGAATCCATTGGGGATAATCAATGGGTAGAATGAAGGAAACCGAGAGAAGGCATGAAGCTCTTCTTTGACTAGAAGAGCAATGTGAGGATGCATTTTCCGCACAGCTTTTGTTTGATGGGTTTGGCATCAAGAATGGTTACGATATTGTGGACCATGATTTTTGGGTCAATACTAGGCATATCGGCATAGGACCAAGAAAAACATGTTGCTATGGTCTTGAAGGAAAGAGGTGAAGGCTTCTTATTTAGTAGCATCTAAGGATTGGCCGATCTTTAGAATGTGGGTCATCTGAGTGTTAATGTTGATTTTGATGGTCGATTCATTCAACATGGTTTACGTCTCTAGAAGGTAATGACCGATGAATATAAGAATCTTCCACACCAAGGTAAGTGAGGATGGATTCATCATCTGACATTGAATGACATTAATAGAAGGTGTATCATCATCGATCATGTTAGGATATAGGAATGGGAGAGAAGAGGGAGCTTCACCATCATGTTGATAGGTAGAGGTCCTAGGAAATGGTGTTTATGAAAAAAAAAAAGTTAGGAGGAATAGATTCGGGATCTATGGACTCTGTGGGTGAAGATGGTAATGTGGGTGAATGAGATGGGGAAGATTTTCCATCCTGGATGAGGTCGACACAAACCTTCTTGGAAGGTGGAGCATCAAAACCAATGCCACTATGGTCATTGTGTTTACGAGAGGTACATGAAATGATAGTATGGTGGCCCTGTTCATAAAAATCCAAAGCCAAATCCTTTCCATGTGCACCGGTGGAGGAAAGTGTGAGTGAAGTGGTGGTTAGTGAGGGAGTGTAGGTTGGATGAAAATGGTTGGGTTTGGGATGGAGGTTCAGGTTTATAGGTGGCCATATCAAGTCCCCCATATGTTAGATTAGTGCGAAGGTGGGGAGGGCCATAAGGAAAAACGTCACCGATGTGGATGTCATAACTGGGGTGTTGATGCAAGTTCCCATACTCTTGTGGGGTGAGGAAGGTGTCGATATTGTATAGGTGGTATTCCCCAGAGTGAGGCATTGAAAAAAACCTTCTAAGGGATCAGTAGTTGGTATGTGGGTAGTAGTGGGGATGGATGGCTTGCTAGATGATGGGGAAACAGGTGAGTCAAGTGGTAGAGGTATGCAACTGTAGCAGTGGGGATAACAAGGTTAGATGTAGAAGAGGTAGTGGTAGTTTTGGTGGATGGGCTTGTAGGTGAAGGTGAAGTAGGGATAGTGGCAGATGCCTTGACTAGTACAAGCACATCATTGGGATGGTATAACATGTTATAGGTCTTGAAAGGTGATGGGTGAAGGGATGGTGTAATTATGTCCCTCGTGTTCAAATTTGAGGCACGGTGTAAATTCAAAGGGACACAACCCATGGCATGGATCCAAGGTTGGCCAAGAAAAAAATTATACTAGAACTCCCCTTCTAGGACATAGAAAAGTTTCGGGATAGTGTGGGGACCTATGTGGACATGGAGAATGACAATGGTACCTAGGGTAGAGGTCATGGCGTCATTGAAGGAGTGCAACATAACCGGGTTACCATGCATGTAATTGGTAGGTATTCACATTTGGTCATATGCATGGGAGGAGATGATGTTAATACTAGCACCACCATCGATCATAACACGTCGTATGTATATTATCGATAAAGATGGAGATGAAAAGAGTGGGGTCGGGGTCATCGGACTGGAAGGGAGTGATCTCTTCATTTGAAAAGTTGAGGGTGACTACTTGGTGAGTAGGTGGAGGCGTAGAGGAAGGTGATGACCTAGTGAGAGAGGCTACGTGGTGAGGGGTAATGATGGAGGCTATGGGTGTGGGGTCATTTGGTAAAACTCAATAGATTGAAGGACCTCCATGAGGGCTTGATGATGTGACTCGAGAGGTTTGGATGAGGTCATATAAAGACATTTTGAGGGGGATTGGTGTAGTTTTTTTAGCATTGTGTGATGTGTGACCCCATCGGAAATAGGATATGTAGGACCTCAAATGGTGACTTTGGGTATGGTGTGGATGGTATGTTGGGTATAGGGTTGGTTGATGGGCTAGTTGCCTTTTCCTTGCCCTTGTCTTTCTGAGCATGGGTGGTAATGTGAACCATGTTAATTTGAGGGGAAGTGGATGAAGAGGGTGTGTCATGGAAGGTATAGTGGCATGAGGGAAAAACCCTAGTGGGGATATGATCCTTGTGAAATGAGTAAGGCACATTGGCATTTGGGTGGTGGTTTGGCCAACTCTCTTATACGGACCATGTTAATCTGAATCTTAGGGTGGATCAAAGAGTTGTGGGGGTGGAGATTTTGGTTGTTGAGTAGGTAATGGAAGGAGATCTGGGGAAATTGGTGGAGGTGAAATGGGGTCCTCATCAAGAAGATCATCATCATCAAAATTTTCTTTGGGAGGACATAATTGGACAAGGAAGTTTTTAAAGCCTTATAGTTCTCTACATCGTGTCCTAGACACATGATGGTAGGCACAAATTTTAGTTTCATCAAACCCTTTTGGTTTGGGTTTGAGTGGGTCGTAAGGTCTAAGAGGTGGTAATGTGATGACAAAAGTTTTGAGGAGATTGGTTAAGATTTTGGCGTAGGACCCTACTAGTGGATCACAATGGGAGGTGAATGTGGGTTTGGGTGTAGGTATGGCTGATTGTGGAGGAAGAGGCTTTATAGGAGGGGGAATGGTTTGGTTTACTAGTTTGGTGTGTGGAGTGGTCTTAGGTCTTGGTTGCATCTTCTTGGGTATGGGCATGGTAGAAGAGCTAGTGATGGAAGGTTTGGTTGGTTTAACTACCTTATTGAAGGGTAGTGGATTCTTAGCTTTAGGTTACACCTTTTTGGGAAAAGGTGACATGTGTATGAGATGTGGAGGGAAAAGTAGATGGTGGAAGAGGATGGGTTACCCATGGGGGTAACGAGGTGTTATGGAGGTGGGTGGTAGAGGTTGGGTAGAAGGTGTGAGTGAAAGAGAAGAAAGTGTCATGGGTAGTGAAGAAGTTATGGATGGTAGTGGAGGTATGGGTGGTAAGAAGGTTATGGGTGAGGGTAGAAGTTGTGTGGATTTCTTGGGTATATTAGAGGTCTGTGATGAGGAGATGGGATGTCTGCATTCTTGGTTTTCTGGTGGAAGATGATTGCTTGGCTAGGGTTGAGGGGTGAGGCCCTAGGATGGACGGAAGAGGTGAAGGTGATAATGGTGTGGTAGGTGAGGTTGGTGTATGAGGCCTAGGAGGTTGGATCTTCTTTTTAGGGGCCGAGGTAAGTTTAGTGTTAGTTTTGGAAGATGTGGCTAAATCTAATTTGATGGGTGGGTGAGTAAGGCTAGCTGTCGGTATGACCCCTAAGGTAGTGATAGGTTTAGGTAAGGGAGATGATATAGGTGTGGGTAGGTGTTTGGGTGTAGATGTATGTTGGGTTATGGGTAGAGGTGTGTGTTGGGCCATGGGTGGTGACATGGAAGGTGTTGTAATAGTCATGGTTGTGTTTGTTTTGGTTGCTCAAAACACTTTTGGGTAGATAGTGGAGGTGTCGGTGAGTGACAACTGCATTTGGTTAAAATAGGAAGTAGAAGGCATCCCCAAAGTAAGGCTCTATCAACATAGTCCAGGTGATCAACCAAGCATGAAAATGGTACTTGTTGTAAGTGGGGCCGATGTGGATCGAGTAAATCCCCGTAAAATGTGTTTGAGATATAGGAAATGGCTAGCCTCGACTGTGGGTAAGAGAGCCGAAAGTAGATCAACGGGATCTTGAAGGTCCGATGGTGAATGGTCATCTAAAGGAAATGGTATTTCTATAGGATCCTCCATGGGTAGAGGAGAGGATGGGCCAGATGAGGTGGACTCTCCTTGTGATGGTGTAGGTTGTGGACATGTATCTCCTATGAGTAGGAGAGGTGCCATTGATGACTACTCGGAAATTTGAGGGGTCAAAGGTGGCATGATAATTATAGGCTCTTCCATGGGTGAAGGAGAAAATGAAGGGGTTCCTCTGTGGGTGGAGGAGTACATGAAATAGGTTCTTGTGTAGGTAGGGGAGCTCGGGCTAAGATTTCATCTATGGAAGGAACATGAGGCAATTGGGAAGCAATTGGTATGTCATCGAAAAT